>KK116902.1:26490-50190 GCA_000611955.2 Stegodyphus mimosarum
CGTACAGTGTTGCCATTGCTCGCTTTGAAATCATTTAGTTTGTTAATCAGAAATTCGTTGAAATGTTACAAAACATAAAATCGATAATAAAGCAAATTTCAAATTCAAAATTAGGGCTTCCAGATGCCCATATTCGCAGTAGGATTACGTCATTCAAAATTCGATGACTCTAGGTTTTATCACAATGCGAGAAACATGCATACATTTATGCAGATTTTTCATTTTTTAAAATTTAATGCAGAGCGATAACATTTAGTGGCAACAATTTGAAAAGTGAAACGGGCATTCAGAGTGATTCAACGCAAAATCGCAAAACGAAAGTAATAGTCCTTCGGGACTAAATCCCTTTGGACTAAAAAAAAGCATTTTGGCAAGTTAAAAAGAAATGCACTTTCACGCGTGCTGTAAATTAACGAGTTTCTAAAAGCTAAAAATAATACCCTACAGTTTTCGCTGTTTGAACCAATATTTAATGCAGAAAATTTAACAGGTATAAAAACAGTTGTTGCTGTTATTTATCTATCTTGTCTGAATCAAAACAAACCCACGAAATTCAACGTGGCAAGGAGTACATGGCAAGAGCCTTGGACACCATACAGGTGAGAATACGATTTTGCCCAGTTCCATCCATATTTTTAGCACCTTCGGGGGAGGGGGTTCGAAGGTCTCCCAGCCCTTTACCCCTACCACCAAACTACACTAGAGAACTTTCGGCTCGCCATATAGTTGGAGTGCCCCATAACGCAAAGACACTATACATTTAAAAACATCCATGCCTCCTCCGGGATTCGAAACCGACCCCTTCGGTACGGTATTCATATACATCATCATGTCTTTTTCGGGATTCGAACCGGTCCTATCAGTACGGTAGTCAGAGTCTCTAGCCCTTAACCCGTTTGGACGACGATATAAAAATTAGTTCGCTTTATTTAATAACTGTTTTATACTTGTACACCAGAAATGGTACATAAGTTCTAGAAGTGGTAACAAATGCTACAGACTTGGCCACTAGAGGTGGTATCTAAGTTTCGCTTAAATTTATTATTCTGTATTCGATTAATTTTGCTTATCATAAAAAGGAATTAAATCGTAAAAATGAATCTGCGATAGGTATTTTTATTATATTATATTTTTCATGTGTATATATATAAATCGAACTTAAACTCTACTGCGTGTGTGGAATAATGCACAATTTGTGAGTCCATTCTCTATATAGTATACACATATAATCTGCAGACTAAAATGTTAACTTACTTCTATTTGAGTAACTCAACCACAGAGTCGGCTAAATCTTTTTTTTTTTATTATTATTATTATTAAAATCGTTGGAATTAATCTTAAAAGTTAATCCAATTTCAAAGTAGTTTTAAATCTAATCTTAAAAATAGAACAAAATAACTAACCTTAAAAGCTCCGTAGTGCAGTTATTAAGTAAACTAATAATAATATACATGAATATTTTCTGGTATATGAAGCTCATTCTACGCGGTAAAAGTAATCCTATCCTAAAGTAAGATTACTTAAAATTATTTTAGTGCAAAGAATGTTTCATCACTTAAGTAATTCTATGGCATTCAGTTACCGTTAATTTTTTAGTAAACGCAAAGAATTTCTTTTCATAGTATATGTAAAAAATTTTTGCTTATCACAAGCAAAAAATTATGGCATACCGAACCCATAGATTTTACGTAGATAAAATTATCAAAAATGTTGTTTTGCAGTTCCTTTCCTTAGATACGTGGAATTATGTAAATAAATCTAAGGAAAGCCGCTAATTGCGAGATATGAGTATCTTTCGAAACACATTGCATTAATTTCAACATATTCAACAATATTGCATGTTTGGGGTAAAATATTAGCAAGGGAAGTCAAATTTAATGATTTTTATATTAATGGTGTTTAGTTTCCTCCATCAGAAAGAGAAATAAAACTCGGCTTACACTGATATTCAAAGTAAATATCTCCTGTCCTTGATTAAGTGTGCTACCACTGCACTGTCGCTGTGCTTTGCAAATATCCGGCTCCTTATAATTTTAGAGCTCGGAAACAAAATATTTGTTTTGCTAGAACTCATTCGATAATTTAGCTTATTTTATAAGAAGAAATTTTAGTTGCATGCACCCATAAAAGTGCTTACTAAATTTAGCTTCTTATCACTGTTTTTTCTTGCTTAGAATAACATTTCCGGTTGGCCAGTATGTTGCGTTGTTTCTTATGTTCGGAAGCTGTTTTACGATTAATCTGTTTCATAGCTTTATTCTCAAATACGTTCATGAACTTATCACATCTTAGTCCACAATGCTCGAACTGAAAGCCCAAATCCATCCTATAATTTCTTACAAAGCTGTTTTTTTTTCCTTCTTATAAACAAAAAAGTGGGTGTTTGGAGCCAAAAGAGACTTATGCATGCAAACTTAGATTGTCTTGACCGAGGTTTGAACTCATTTACCACCCACCGGTGACTAAGCTGTAAAGTGACTAAACACTGGTAGTTCAGTCCGGGGTTCAAATCCCAGCAAACGGGCTAGCTGCATGGGTGTTTTCGTGATTTTTCCCAATGTATATAACATGTGTAAGCCCTCCACGAAGGCATCCCTCCCATTAGGCAGATATTCCATGAATGCTTTGCCATAATCAAATAAACCAAACTCATTTACCATTTTTTGCAGGGTATGGGGGCGTGAAAAACTGCGCTTCGACATATGCGATTGGGCATTAAGGGATCACTTCATAACAGTGCCCTGTTATAAGAATGCTCACACTATTACCCAGGTTGGTTGCTGTTCAAAAAGACTGAAATTTTCACAAGAGTTCAACAAGATAAAGATGTCGTCCCTTTAAGAAGATCAGATTCTAATTTGAAAAAGGCAACCTTCATAAAGGTTAAGGCACCTTTATTTCGAGGCATCCTTCTGTAAGTCTGATTTTCAATTCATTACTGATTAATTAATTAAGTTGGGGAAGAAATAAATCTTCGGTACCTTCATGAAAATGCACTTCACTTTCACAAAGATGCATTCACGTTTATGTCAGTGTTTTTGTAATGTTCCGTTTTTCATAAAGGTCCCGAAAATTTATTTCATCCGCTATTTAATTAATTAATCGATAATGCAGGAGAAAGTCGGACTTTCATAAAGGTACCATGACATGAAAGCACCCGCATCCTAATGAAGGTTGAATTTTCATATTAGAATCTGATCATAACGATGTGTCATCTTTATGAAATGTCAGCCATTTCCAAATCCACATCTGCATAAACGTGTGAAGCACCTTTTTAACTTTTTTAGAGCGGTGAAACGACGGCTACATCGGGCGGCACGATTCAGGAGCGGTAAAATTTTTAGAATTGAGTATTGGACGGCATAATTTACAAACCGCCAAATGTCTAGCGCCAACCCTGATTATTAATACCGCACCGTTATGAAGGCATCCCGACTGAAGAAAACCTTACGTGCCTCGAACAAAAGACTATCTAGATCCCTCTCCTATTTTTTTTTTTTTTATTTATTCTAGTTATAGCGTTTTATCTGCAGTTCTGACTCAGTTTTTTCGTTTTTAGGAGGAAAGAAGAGTTAATGAAAATTTTAGAGATCTGAGGCCCTAGGCTCAAGCTCGGTACTCAAAAATTTAATTTCAATTAACCAGTTATTTTTACGTTAATTCTGTTCTGTTCTCCTATTCTTCTATCAGAATGTAAATTAATTAAAATTCAAAAATACAAGCATTGATTATCGTGTGCTACAAGTTCATAGAGATCTCCTTGCATAATTAGGTCAAGTGAAGAGGAAAACTTGAACCTTTATTACGATAAATCAAGTTCTTACAACAAGATAAATATCCCAAGGAGGAAAACAAAGGTGAAATTAAATTCTTAAGACTGAATATTAAAAGGCATCAAAATCACTCGCAGAGAAATGTCTAAAGCAATAATCACCTAGAGAAGCTCAATATAACACAACACGGCTCTGAACTGCAGTAACTGATTCATTGCAGGCTTTGACGAGTGTTTTGTTTATACTCTTATACTCTAAAACTCGGAAGGAGGATTTTTGCTCATGCCTAAGATTGTATTTGACCTAGCCTTATAATTCCACCGTCAATTCACACAGTATTTAAAAACGTACAATATAATATATGAAATAAAGATTTGAAAGTATAATAACTAGTGATAAATTCATGAATAATTAAAATAAGCAATAATTAAAATAAAATCATATAACATACCCTTAAGTAAATAAGCAGATATAAATAATACACAACATATAATGTTACAAAAGCACATAAAAGTCAATTTATAAATAAATTAATTCAGATATTTACGCGAATTTACAATAGTACTATTTAATTTCAACAAATATCCGATGTTTGTAAGCGACTGATATGTATCTTTTACCCTTAGAAAAGTCCGTTCTTGAACTAGAACACAAGCAGTTCATGAGTGTTAACTTATCTGCTATATAATACTTAATCTCTGTATAATACTGCTATATCATACGTTATTACACAGCAACCGTCTTTTCCTAGTGCGACGAAATCATAAACAAGTTTTTTATTATTATTATTTTTTAATGATAGTGATAACAAGGACCAACAGAAAAGTATTTTCTCAAAAATAAATAAATAAATAAATAAATAATAAAATATAAAAAACATACATAAAAAATCTGAAAGGTTTCAGATTTTAAATTACGTTCCAGAGAGGCGTTTTTTAACGTTTTGTGTGTCACCTTCATTTATTAAATATCATGTTCTTCGCAGTTAAACCATAAAATTAAGTTCAACAGCAATATCGCAAAATAATTTAAAATGAGCATATCTTTGGAATTTCCGATACACAGTTCCGGGCAATTAGGATAAAAAGGTCCCCCCCCCGTAGAGTGTTGCCATTGCTCGCTTTTAAATCGTTGAGTTTGTTCATCAAAAATTCGTTAAAGTTTTACAAATATGAAATAGATAATAAAACAAATTCCAAATTTGGGCTTCCAGATGCGCATATTCGGGTGAAAATGTACGTTATTCAAAATTGGATGGATCTAGGTACCGTTGTCTTATCATATTTTGAAAAATATACATACATTTATGCAGATTATGCATTATTTCATTTTTTTAAACATAATACCGGGCGATAACATTTGGTGGCAATAATTTGAAAAATGTAACAGCCGTTTATACTGAAGCAAAACGAAAACAGTAGTCCATAAGTACAAACCCCTTTGAACTAATAAATAAATAAGTAAAAAAAAATCCGAAAGTTTTCAGATTTTAAATTACGTCTAAATGGCCGTTTTGTGTGTTACCTTTATTTATTAAATATCATGTTCTTCGCACTTAAACCAAAAAATTCAGTTCAACATCAATATCGCAAAATAATTTCAAAATGAGCATACCTTTAGAATATCTTAGAAAGCGCGCGGAACTGATACACAGTTCCGCGCGCTTTAAATAAAAAGGTTTTTTTTTTCCCCCGTAGAGTGTTGCCATTGCTCACTTTTAAATCGTCCTAGTTTGTTCATCAAAAATTCGTTAAAGTTTTATAAATATGAAATAGATAATAAAACAAATTCCAAATTCGAGCTTCCAGATGCGCATATTCGGGTGGAAAGGTACGTTATTCAAAATTGTATGGTTATAGGTACCGTTGCATTATTCACATTTCTAGAAATATACATTCATTTATCCCATTCTTAATTATTTAATTTCTTTAAATATAATACATGGTGGTAACATTTGGTGGCAACAATTTGAAAAGTGATACAGCCATTTATAGCGATTGAACGCAAAATCGCAAAACGAAAAAAATAGTCCTTCAGGGGCAAAGCCCCTTTGGACTAAAAATTCAAAAAACAAATCTGAAAGCTTTCAGGTTTTACATTACGCCTAAAAGGGAGTTTTTTTAACGTTTTTCTGTTACCTTTATTAAAAAGCATGTTCTTCGCCCTTAAACCATAAAATTAAATTCAAAAGCAATATCGCAAAATAATTTTTAAATGAGAATATCTTTAGAATTTCCGATACACAGTCTCGCGCGCTGGAGTTTTTTTTTTTTTTTTCCAGTACATTGTTGCCATTGCTCGCTTTGAAACCGTTGAGTTTGCTAATGAAAAATTCATCAAAGCGTTACAAAACATAAAATCGATAATAAAACAAATTCCAAATTAAAAAAAATTAGGGCTTCCAGATGCTCATATTCTGTGGAAGATACTGTTATTCAAAATTTGATGGCTCTACAGTCGTTTTATCACAATGCGAGAAACATGCATGCATTTAGGCAGATTCTACATCATTTAATTTCTTTAAATATAATACAGGGCGATAATATTTGGTGACAACAATTTGAAAAGTGAACTGACATTTATAGTGAACCAACGCAAAACGCCAAAACGAAATTAATAGTCCTTCTGCGCAAATTGCCCCTTTAGAGTAAAAAAAATCTGAAAACTTTCAGATTTTACATTACTACCAAAGGGGCTTTTCTTAGCGTTTGTGTGTTACCTTTATTTGTTAAATATCATGTTCTTTGTATGTATCACTTAAACCATAAAATTCAATTCAACAGCAATAACTCAAAATAATTTAAAAATTAGCATATCTTTAGGATTTCCGATACATAGTCTCGCGCGCTGGATATATATATGTATATTCCAGTACTGTGTTGTCATTGCTCGCCTTGAAATCGCTGAGTTTGCTTATCAAAAATTCGTTAAAGCGTTACAAAATATAAAATGGATCATAAAACAAATTCCAAATTAAGGTCCCCAGATGACCATTGTTTTATCACAATGTGAGAAACATTCATGCATTCAGGCAGATTCTTCATTATTTAATTTCTCTAAATATAATACACGGCGATAATATTTGGTGGCAACACTTTGAAAAGTGAATCAAGTCAGAAAGTAAATCGGCGCAAAATGTCAAAAGAAAATTAGTAGCCCTTCTGGGCTAACGATCTTTGGGCTAAATAAAAAAAACTACAGCGATTTTAATGAATTCAGCTGATGTAATTTCGTGGGTCCAGCTAGTAATCAATCATAATGCAATGAATTTTCATTTCTTGTTTCTGTTGTTAACTAGTAATAGCCGAATGAATTTGAAAGAAAAATTTAATATTATCTTATGCTTTGCTGAACGACAACGCACTGCCGCGGGGAAAGTAAAAATATTTAAATTCGGTCAGTGGCAACAATTTATGTTAGTTTGTCGAATTTATTGATTAAATTCGAAAGACAAATATATGGCTTTTTGCAGAGTAAACAGCGCACTTCTTTTACATACTTCTTTATTTATTTATTTTACGCTTAGTTTCTTACACTTCGTACAGTGGCAACACTTTTAAATCGCTGAGTTTTTAATCAACAGTTCATTAAATTTGCAAAATTGCGAGACAAATAAAAAAGAAATCTGGAGTTCAAAATTCGGATTTCGAGAGGCAAGTGTTCCGCTGAAGAATGTGAGTTCGAAATTTGGTGGCTTTTGACGCGATCTTTTTTTTCACACACTTATCCTATTTTAATTCAAAAATTAAAAAGTAAATTGCTAAAAATCTTTTCGTTATTAATGTTAGTTGCTTTATTGCACTTCTCATTAAACAAAAGGAGGGCTGGGAAAAAGCAAACGGTGTTAAATACTTAAGGTATTGGTACAATGTTTCCATTCGTTTGCGTCTCTTAATGATGATAATAAATCGTTAAATTTGAAAGAATTGAAGAGCATGTATTTCAAAATAAAAACGTAGAGTAGTAAAGTTCAAAGAATGTAACCGAATGAAGTTGAAAAAGTCCATCGCTTTCCTTCTTTTGTTGTTCGGGGTTTCCCACGTGTCTAGCAGAAAGTGAACTATTTGGGCTGTACGCGTAGCCTCCGGCTGTGTTTCTCTCTCACATTCTCTGAAATAACATTAAATTCACCGAACTGGTAAGCTGCAAACCGGAATTGGCCGCTTCTCTCACGGAAGCCAGAGGCGTAAAAAGTGAAGCTGTACAGAAAGTTGTTCTGAAAATGCTAATCCATTTTCTGCTCCACGAAAGGACACCAAAATTTTTTTTTTGCTAAACATATTTATGTGTAGTTTGCGAAGAAATTGATGCAAAGTACGTTCTAAAGGTTACTTATTGTTTAGTAGTATTTCTTCTACAATGTTTTTCTTTATTGCCGAGCGATGCAAAGTTTGCCTTTGGACATAGCAGGTATATGATATCCATTATTCTACTAGTAGCCAAGTCCAGCGCTAGAACCGGTGCCTGAAATTTGGCCCTTCTAGAATTTAGGAAAAAACAGGGCAGCAGAATTTAGAACTCGCAGTTTTTGTGTGGTTCCTGCTTAGAATCTTTTTTTACCGGGCGTTAGTCTAAAAGGGCAATTAGTCTCGAAACAGCATTTTGCGTCGATTCACTGTAAATATCCGTTTCATTTTTCAAATCATTGCCACCAAATATTATTTTCCTGTACTATATTTAAAGAAATTAAATAATAAAGAAATCTGCATGAATGTATGTATGTTTCTCGCACTGTGAAAAAAAACGGTGCCTAGAGCCATCCAATTTTGAATAATGTAGTTCTCCACCCGAATATGCGCACCTGGAAGCCAGAATTTGTTTTATTATCTATTTCATATTTTGTGTAACTTTAACGAATTTTTGATTAGCAAACCTGCAGGGTTTATTTTTCTAACAGTTATTTTTATTTTGGAAAAAGCCTTTTCTTTACCTTCTCATTTCTCCCGTGCGTTTCTCTGCCAGAATGAGTTTTTAGAATTTCGATTTGTGTAAATGAGGTAGAAACGAGCATTTAAGCTGAAGTCTGGGTCACTTCAGTAGAGGAGCGTGTTCTGCCTTTCGGTCACATTATTGCTGCTAGTGTTAGTGTTATATAGCCGTATTGTTACGTGTCAACTAGTACATGCCGATGATCTTAAATAAGGGCCAACTGTGTTAGCTAATTCTGGGCAGCTTCGACTGGTTATTTTAGTTATCATTAGATTAGCTTTATATTTTCTACCTTGATGGAACACCTAAGTGGAGGCTTATTGTAAGCCCGAGAAGGGGCCACCTGTTAACATAGTTTGAGTTGAAATAAAGGATAACCTTTCTTTAGACTTGTTACTTACAAGAACTTAGCGAATAGTGGCTATACTGTTCTTCAAAATTCTAGCTCTCAAGAAAATCTGATTTAGCTAGGATATTACAAACTCAATGATTTCAAAATGAGCATTGGCAACACTGCACGAAAAAAAAATTATCTGCAGCGCGAGAGACTGTTTATCAGAAATCCTAAAGATACGTTGTTTTTAAATATTTTTAGCCGAAAGGGACATTAGTCCAAATGCTCTCAAAACTTTTGAGTGTATATGAAAAAATGCCTTTGGGCATAAAAAGAAATCTGAAACATTTCAGAATTTATTGCTTAAAAGATATTCAAAAATTTGTTGCTTAAACGATCTAGCTGCATTGAGATTTGATGTGGTGTTATTTACAAGTCTGAGGGAACAAAACAAGTGTCTCGCTGATGATACCTTTGGTTAAGGAGCGTTCACAAAAAATGGTTTTTTTTCTCTTCAGGTTACATACACTGTCTCAAAGACAAAAACCATCTAGAAGGTGTTGATTTAAAAAACGCTCCAGCTCCTCTTTTAAGTTTTTTCAATCCTCATCCAAATCCTGATTTTAGCCAAAACTCTAAATAGCACGAGCTCCAGTACTTTATCGTGCATTTGATCGTAGTATTCCTAGTTCTAGCGCGGTTTTAACAGAAAATTCCGTTATTAATACAACAATTTTTTTTTTTTTTTTTTAGCCTTTGATAACGATAGTAGACACTTAGTATTTTAGTATCAGTTTGGTTAGAAGAAGCAAATAAGGGAAACTTGAGCATCTGTGGTAAAAAAAATCTCCAACATACGAATATGGTCTCTTCAGAAAGCATTTTTACAGACTGTACTCAACTGGTCAAGAAACTTTCAGATGGATTAGACGCCAGAAGTTCAAATTTATATTTCCAGGAAAAATGATGCTTAAATTACTAAATTATCTTTTATCCTCGGTACCATGCCCTCTTAATTTGTTAGTCTTCATTATTTTTATTATTGTTGATTTTCATGATTTGTTTTAGTTTATTAGTAATTTAATCACATTTTATTTGTTTTATGATTTTTTTTAAGCTTTAAATTTGAATATATTATTTACTCTCTATGATCAATTTAAATTAATATTTTTATTTGTCCCTTTTTTTAATTGGTAAGTTATTATTTATTGCTTAATTGAATATTCGCCGCTGTCACAGAGCTTTGATAATTATAATTTTAGAAATTAAATCGAAATATCATCTCTAAATAAACACCTGACAAAAGTTTCAAAAACTCAAACGCTTTCAACTAGTTTCTCCTTTTTGATAGTATATAAGATGTTTTCTCCCTCCTTACCGCGTGCCTCCATGGTGTAACTGGATAGCACGGTGTAACTGCCTTCATGGTGTAACTGAATAGCACGGTGTAATTGCCTTCATGGTGTAACTGGATGTCCTGCTGGCAGTCGGGACTTTGAATCCCGCACCTTTTTTTATACAGGCACCATTTTTTTCCAAGTTGCTGGCAGTTCGCCAAGGCATAGAGGTACAATGGCTTACAGGCATAGTCGTACTGGCACTTTTGTGAAGTTCAGTGTCGTGAGGAATCAACCAATCATGAAGGCTGCTAGAATATCCACCCATGTGAAGGTTATGATCTTGGCCGGTATCTTTATAACATTTTATGAAATCATCCGGTGGCAGGACATGAAAATTCCTTACTTTCATGCAATGGAGCAAAGAATTTAATTCAACAAGTAAGAATTTGGGATGACTTAATGACAATGGGGTAAGTCGTTGAGTTTAATACGGTTACCGTTAGTTTAGCTTTCGATTTTTTTTACAGTATAATTAAACCTTTTTCCTCCTATGAGACAATCTTTTTTTTCTCTCCTGCATAAATTCTACTATTATTATTAATGTTTCATCTTTTCTAAGTCATAGATATCGTGTAACAAAGCACCGACACAGACATCAACGCCTCGGGAAATTTTCGGATCTCTGGATAGTCCGATCCATCTCTGCAGGATATTAAGTATTTACAGCTCGTTTAAGCAAATAGTACTACATGAACTTCAATGCAATTCCTTTTAATTCTTTCAGTGCTTGCAGATTTCTATTCAAATTTTTTGCGAATAAGCGTTTTTGCATTTAATAAACGTAAATACTAATTTCTTGATCCAGTTGGTCATTCCATTTTAAGAAAATAGTCATGTTTTTGTTTAAAACTCTTTAAGAGTTTAAAATGTGAAGCCTTCCGAATGGTAATTTTCGAAACCTTCCGCCCTCCTGCTGGATAGTCTTCACCTTTTAGTAAAGAGTATAAAAAATTTAAAGAATTGTTTGTTAACCTTTTCATTTGGTATATTGTAAAGGTTCTCTTAATTTTAAATTCTACGAATGATTGGGTCTGGCATTTGTATTTTCATTATTACTTGTTTGACAACCTCCTATGGTGCTGTCTTTTGAAGAAATTATTGTAAGTGATTAATCCCATTGAGAAACAAACCGAAAGCTGCATATTGTGCATATCCTTAAAAGGAAGCGTATCGCAAACAAACAATATCATTACAAAGAGAATACAGCAGATGCTTTCATCCCTGAAGGAAAAAAGAGTTACGTAAGACAGGCAAAGATGTAAACAGTTATTATTGTGAAGTTCACAAACACATTTTGTCTTTAAACAACCCAGTTCCCACCAGTCATGATAATAATGCAAGATGCAGAACACTTATGAGTACATAAAATACAAATTTGCAAAGTTTTATTTATTGATTTATTATTATGTATCAAGAATTCTACAGATTTTTTTAAATTTTAAGAATAATCTTAGCAATAAATAGGGAATTTAAAAATTTCAAACTGTAGGGCTGCACTGTAAAAGAAAAGTTTACGGCTAAGCGCTTTTTAAAGTTAAAATACAGAGTGTTCCAACAATAAAATCGCCAAACGATGGCAGTTGCATTCTGTGGTTGAAGATGAGCAAAAATATCGTTCGAACATTTGTTGGGAAACTCATAGTTTAAGAATTACGAGATTAAAAATTCAGTGAACTGGATGCGTAAGCTGTCACTTCACTGAACATGCAAAGTCTCAAAATGAAGTCGTGAAAGCGTCGGGTAGTGTGCAGTTCCATGTGGAATCTTTCTCGCTTTAAAAACGAGGAAAATTTGTCCTGCCGGTGGCAATTTCTGTTTCGTCAAAAGACGAATTCACTTAACTCTTTTTTTATTATTATTTATGGTGTGTGTGTGAGTGTGTGGGTGTGTATATGTGTATGTTAATTATTGAACTATTTTCTCTGAATTTTTGAAATTCTTAAAAATTGTCTATAGATTCCTTAAACAACGCAGGCATTAAATATGGCCAATTTGCCATTGAAATTGTTATCTTAAAGAACTATTCAATTCTTTAAGAAATTATTAGCAGTGCACGTACCGCCAGAATTACACAAATGACAAATTAAAGAAGTGTTATTCAACTCAAACATTTTTTAATTCATCCCGAACATCGCAGTTTCACTTCCTGTTCCTAGCATTGGCTGTATTATGCATTCCGAAACAATAGGACCAACTGAGAAAGAAGAAATATTACTGTCTTTTTTTCTCCCCTGAAGTCGCGTTAGTGAAACAGCATATCTAAAAACAATTCGAAATACATTCTGTGAGTATTAAATCCTAGCTTTAATCAGTGTGAAATAATTCCTCTAAGACAGAAACAGACTATTTTGTTATCAGTTGCTGTAGTCTGTAAAAAACAATTATCGTTAATAAAATTTCACATTTTGAGTCACTGATACACATCACTTTTCGGTTAGGCCTTAAAAATGCTCACTGAAATTCTTCATTATTCTCGGGAACGTTTTTACTTTAATCCAAACTTCTGTTTAGCATCATATCAGACAGATTTAGCATTAGAGCAATGTGATTTTATGAATTTTTTTATCATCAGAAAACAGTTTCTCCAAAGGAAGTATCCATACGTTTCTGCATCTGGACTTATTTATTACGCAGAGTTGCCAGCTCTCCCGATTTAGGCGGAAGACTCCCGATTTTCAACCGTTCTCCCGCCAACCCGATTTACAATATATTTCTTCCGACTTTCTCTTATTCTTAAAATTTCTCACGATTTTTATGTAGCTTGACTTAATACTTCGGTATTTGCATCTCCGAAACAGTGATTTGGGGCGCCTGAAAGCACCTTGTTTTTCTCTAGACTGCATAGAAAACCAAAGTAATTTCACCAGTGAGAAACTATGGAGTGCTTCTGCTTTGTGAGTGAGAGCTCGTGTCCAAAAACGTCATGTTCCATTTCTTCAATGAGCATCGAGTGTCATCTGGCACATATTAACTAATGAGCACAAAGCAAGATCGAGGTTGTTATTTCGTTCATCTTGTCGCTAACCTGTGTGAACGTACGTGCTTTCGAGAAATAGTTAAAGAAATTACAGTATTTCGTATTAGTTATGTCTGCGAAAAAGATAAAATACTCAGGTGCTTTTCAAAAATTGTACACAGATGACTTTCCTTCTAATATTTTCTCAAGGAAATGTAATAAATTTGCGATGTGTATCGCTGGTCATTGCGATTTTTCGATTTCGCACGGTGGAAGGGCCAGTCTTCTCAAACATATTCGTACACAAAATCACGGACAACATGAGTTGTATTGATGAAAACGAAAAGTTAATTTTTTCTACGGCAACAAAAGACCAAAAAGTTATTAATGCAGAATGTACTGTTTGCACTTAAGAATTAGTAACTGAACTTTCAGATATTAATTAGTGACGATTTGAAGTTAACTCATTATTAAAAAATATACTTTTGTCATTTAAAAATCTTTTGGTCGTTGAAAATAAATCTCCCGTTTTCTAAAAAAATTCTCCCGATTTTTGAACGTCGGAGGTTGGCAAGTAAGATTACGGCAAAGCGCACGAGTGCTGTAAGCTTTAGGAGGGCCGCATTCTTGTTACGATTCTAAGGGAAAATAGGCCGTATTAAGGTTATGTAGTAAAAGTCTGATAGGCCCATACCCAAGGATTCGGCCGCTTGATGATCCGGCAGTCTTTCACACAAAGAACGTATACATTCTTTACACAAAGAACGTATACGTTCTTTGCTTTCACTGACATTCCTGCGGAAAGGGGATGAAACTAATATTTCGTTCGATAATATTCGGAAAAAACTTAAGGGTTCATTTTAATTTTCTAACCCGTTACTTTAAATTAAATGACTTTCCTAACAGGCCTCATTTTATTTCCCTGCCAGAATGCAATATGCGGTTTCAAATTAGGTAGAAAGAAGGAAGTATTTAAAGAAAGGTTTCAGAGAATGAAATCAAGCGTGGTCTGCTTGCTTGGAGATAACGTTGCTAACTTTGATTTTCTAGCGATTAGAATTCTGCAGCGTTAAGTTATTCTTGCCATTAGACTTGCTTACGCCGACTTCCGTCAGAGCCAGCTTGAACGAAAGTTAAACTGTGAAGCCGTTAGGCTAGCGATTCTCAACCGGTGGTACGCAAAGAAACAAAGTATTTTTAACACTTAAATTCAAAAATCTAGTGAAGAAAACGAACAATTGATAGAAATTTCCTATGATCGAACTCTAACTGAAGTTTTCAAAAACAACAGACTTGTTAACTTTTGGCTGAACCAAAGAAAACAATTTAAAGGAATTTCGAATAAAGGTATTAACTTTTTATTGCCTTTTTGTAAAACCTATTTGTGTGAACAAGAACTTTCTTCCATGTTGTATTTTATAAATAAATACAGAACAAAATTAAAAGTGAATCCTAATTTATGGTTTAAACTAAGTGAAATAAGACTAGACATAAAGAAGTTGATCTCTCTTAAAAAGGTCCGAATTTCACATTAAACTTTAGAACTTAAAAATATTATAACTTAAATTTTGATAATTAAAATTGTAAGCAATTTTTAATCGAATATTTATTATGTGTGCATATTTAATACAAATAGCCAACAGGTTGTGACCTGGACAACAATCGTATTTATTAACAATAGCTTACTTTTTCTGCCTTTTGACACATCTTTAAATAAAATTAATTTGAATTTATAAAACATTTTCAATTTTTCAGTTTGTTAATGATTTTATAACTTTTAGTTTTGTTCAGACATTAAGCTAGAATTCCATAGATCGTCTTTCAGTAGAAAAATTTGGCGATTTTAGGAAAATTAGCACCAACTTGACAACGCTATGTGATACATTCAAAACAGAAATTTATGGTGCACTGAGTGAACTAAAAATAGAGATAATAAATCTGCAGTGCAATGTTCATTTAAGAGAATTGCATAGTCGCGATGAAATCTGTAAATTTTACAATATTCTTCATTCGAACAATTTTGGTAAACTTAGAGATTTTGCTCGAGAAATGTTGGTTAATTTTCTATAAACCTCCATACGTGAATAATTTGTTTCTGTCACGAATCTTTTTAAAAAAACGGTTTTATGATCAAGTATCCCCATGGTCAGATTTAAGATGGACAGACAAGTATCCTAGATGGGCAGGCAACCAGATTTAAGAATCTCCACAGCAAAATTAGAACTCGGAATTAAAAAATGAAAACACATACTGTATTTTCTCGCATATTTTCCAACTAATTTTAAAGTTTGAGAACCGGAAGGGGAAAGATACGTGATGTATACTATATGATACTTATATGATAAACACACAACACACTAATATTATTATATTATGTATTTAAAAGGACTATTGAATTTCAATAATATTATTTTTACCTACACAAATTAGTTTCCTATTTGTGCATACATTTTGCATTGTTATCATAAATCAGTAGTTTTTAAATCATATGCTGAAAACACAAGGGGGGTAATTTAACTAGGGGAGAAATATGTGAATAAATAAGATACATAAAGTGGTAATTTTCTTGGCTGTTTGAGAAAGGGTGTAAATATTTTTGTATAGAATACTGAGTTTTACTTATTGTTTTATAATTTTCGTTTTTATTCTCAAATAAATGATAAATAGAAACGAAACATGTTTTCAGCACTTCTTAGTTGTACAAATTTTAATGCTTCAAATTATAACCCTCGACAAGTCGATTTGAAGTATTAAAGTATGAATAATTCACAAGCATTTTTCATTTCAAGTTAAAAAAAAATTTTTTTTCAGTATATTTTTAGTAATTCAATGCGCTTAATACTTTGTTCTAAATTTAATGGCATCTCTATATTTTCAGCATCTAAGTTTCTAATTAAATGCTTCTTAAAAAATTTTCAAAGTGCAATTGTTTCTTCTAATTAAAAAAAATGAATTCCTTTACACATATATGTATATAGTACATATAACAGCATTATTTGGAGCAATATTAAATTATTAATTGTTAGAAACTGATTTATTTCTAAATTAGAATTAAATTTCCGAGATAGTACTAATAGAAAGAAATTCTACTTTAATTAAGGACTCTTTTTTTTAAAAATTTATTTTTAATATATTTCGAATGACGCGCTTCATCCAAAAAGTTCATCCAGGCCTGGTTTAATGTATGAATAGAATAATTTGCTAATAATTTTTATTTTTAAATATACTTGCAGAATTACTACACGCAATTTTTTTCCATTCCTCAATATATTTACCTAAAAAAAATCATTTGCGACATTACGCAATTTTAGTCTAATAATTCGGCATATTTGACAATTTGGCGTTATCAAGTATGTCGAAAGTGCCCAATTATCGGACTTTTGTAGGCGAAAAAAACTGTGAATATTCTATTCAACCAGCTCCTTCTCCTCCCAAAAGACACAACTACGATAAGGTACATTGCCAGCGGTACTTTAACCCCATAGTCACTGGTACATCTCATATTCTTTGTAATATAACTGTTGATTTTTCCGCACTCCTCTGAATAGGATAAAAAAGATCACATTCCGCAATTCGGAATGCGTCATAAGGCTTCTAGCGCGTAAAAATATCTTCCAAAGTGGGCTTTCTCAGTGTTGGGTTGCAGTAAAATCAACATCAAAATAAGCTTCTTCAAACTCTCTTAAAATGATAAGGCATGTTTCCATTGAAACCTTGGCGTCTGGACATTATCGACGGTAAAATCCTCATCGCCTTGTTGCTTATCAGTTTGCAATGCTTGATCTCGCACAGTAGAAACCGCTGTTAGGACATTTTGTCTTCTGATGTAATTTTTACGTATCATAAGGTCTTCTTTTCTTCTGTGTTCGCAAAGTGTAAAAAACGCATTACTTTTCTTTTCCTCATTGTTAGCACAAGAAACCAAAGGTTGTGCGGTTGCATTATATTTTGATCAAATAATTTCATAAAATTCTGCAAGCTTTTACAAAATAGGCTTTCAGTAATTCTTCCATTATTTTTTTTAATGTAATATTTAATGAATTCCTTTTCAGCTGCGAAACTTCATTTTTGTAAGAAAAACCATCTTGTAATTCAGTACGTGTCATTATGAATAACTTCAAGCCACCTACTCCCAAATTTCGGATTCTAAGAACAACCCCAGAACCAAGCTTTATCTTTTTATAACCCCAGTTCTATGAGCTTTATTTGTGTCTTTCTTTGTATAGTTTGTACTTGGAAGTGGCTCTCCAGGTGGAGGAAACAAACAAAGAGAACAAGAAACTTGTAAAAGAAGGACAGTCAGGTAGCAATATAACGACCAGTTTCACCACAGAAGGAAAATTTCCCAGAAAGGTAAAGTTACCATTAATGGATGTGCTTTTGAGATCAAAAGTCTGACTTGATTCTCGAAGCGATATTAATACTACGTATCTAGTAATGTATGCAATAAATTTTAACAGTCAACTGCGTAGTATCGGCCGGAACTTTTGAAATGTAACATTACAAGCTACATGGGCCATATATCTATATGTCCTTATAGCGAAGTTAGATTATTATTATTTACGTGTTTCGACCTAAGGCACTACACGGAAGAGAGAGATGCCTTCGTGGAGGACTTTCTAAGAGAAACTGGCTCGTATTAACACGTTTACAAAGGGGGAAAATCACGAAAACGACCATGCAGCCAGCCAGTTCGCGGGATTGAAACATCGGATCGAACTACCAGTGTTCAGGGACTTTACTGCTCGGCCGCTGATAGGCTTAACGAAGTTAGATAGTAATTAAAAATTAATTTTAATTGCTACTACATTTATGCAGCAATCTGCGAAGGATGCTCAACAGCAAGAGCGGAAATACAAAGAAACAACATATCACGTGTCACGTGCTTTAGCATAGGGTGATAGGTTTTGATGCCGGCAAAACTGACATCGTGCGATTAAAGTATAGTTAACTGGCAAGGCAACTTTTTTTGTTTAATTCGGGGGGGGGAATCAGAAAATTATTCATTATTCCCCCACGTGGAAAAATATTTTTGAAAAACAAGAGTAATTTTCAACTTAATCAAGCTTTGTTCTAAAGCAAATATTTGTCCTTTTACTTTATAAGGTATTTCTCCCGCCTTCTTCGCATGCCTTCGTGGTGTAGTGGTCTGCATGCTCGACGCGTAACCGAGAGGTCCGTGGTTCGATTCCCGGCGAAGGCGTTGCTCATTTTTCATGTCTGATGCTTCCAAAAATACCTAATGTCTCTACAACTTTACAAAAAATAATTCACCATCTATTCAAATTTGCTATCCGTTCTAAATTTCTAATTCATGATGTATTCTGAAAAAGAAGGGGGAGGGATTATTTCACAAAATAGTGTAAAAATTGATATAAATAATACCAAAAAAAAAAAAAAGGGGGAGGCAAGGAAAGCGCGACTGATTAGCATTATCACATCTTTCAAAAGAAGTCACTAATAGCTCTAAATTTAAAAAATCATTTTAATAGTTAATTACAATTATCGTTAAATGAATCACTAAATTTTTTTCTTGTAGCTTTTCGGTTTTATTACGTGTTAATAATTTTAAACAACAAATTTTAAATTTACTTTGGGGAGGTTAAACTAAAAATATTACAACACGCCTGGGTATTTTTTTACGTGAGGCAAAGATCCTTTGGTATTTTGGAATTGCTAGTTTCAGAGCAGAGTAGTAATGCACGATTACTAACTATGAACTCCCAGTCGGAACATCTTACTTGAACAACTTAAGAAATAATCCAAGACTAGAGAACGAAGAAATCAAAAATAAACTGAGGCGCAAGTCTCTGACTGACTGTATGAAATTCTAATCCATATAAGTGGTGTCTACGTCACGTTTACGTAGAGGAAGATGCAGAATTTCACTGGCTGCGAAAATCAAGAAAACAGAACATTTTTGTGCGTTTAAATGTGCAAACAGTAATTTGTTTAATTTCAAAATTGCGCTGAAAGAAAATGGAATAAAATTGTATGTAATTAAATAGTTTATTGATTTCATCCATGGGTTCAATGCATGGTGTAATTTTGTATTTACTTAATTTTATATAAACATGTAATTAATTCACAGTGCCATTTCAGCATTGTAATGTAATACCGTTAGTATAATATTCTACTTGCATAACTGTTTTTTTTTTTTTTAGATTTATTATATGTATATTAGGATTAGGATAGAGCGATAAAAATAAAATTTGCATGATTGAAAGGCTTTATCCTTCAAAAGTTGTCTATTGCTTAATATATGACTATCTAGTTTATTTTTTGTCATCTTCATTTTAGGGCGAGATTAAAATATCTCTGATTCCTTTCATTTCTGCTAGAAAAGCTTTCTTCTGAAAAATTAATTCTTTTATTAATTGATTCTTGACAGTATGATTCCTTAACTTTTCTTTTAAGTTCTCTTCACAGTCTATTGATATAGTCATTTAAAAGCTAAATTTTCCCACCAGAATATTTTCTCACATTTTCTCGTAGTGAAAGATATATTTTTTCTAATATGTTTGTTTGTTTAATTCAGTATGGTAAAGCCTATAAAAGTTATTTGGTTAGATTATTCAGTTATGGCAAAGCACACGAGGGCTATCTGCCTAAAGGGAGGGATGCTTTCGTGGAGGACTTTCTAAGGGAAACTGGCTCGTATACACGTTACACATGGGGAAAACCACGAAAACGCCCATGCAGCCAGCCCGTTCGCGGGATTCGAACCTCAGACCGAACTACCAGTGTTCAGCGTCTTTACCGCTCGGCCGCTGGTGGGCTGTTTGTATAAGGAGTAAGATGTTTTCGTGGAGGAATTTCTCGTGAAAGCTGGCTCGTATTTAGTTTACACATAAACCACGAAAACGCCTATGTCTCATCCCATTTGTAGAGGTTCAATAACAGGTTATTCCTTCTGATAAGAGTGCAGTTTTTGTATCTTTAAAATTTTTGATTGCATGAATTTGTTTACCTTTCTTTTTTCTTGCAGCATTAAATTCTACAAACGCATATACAACATTTTAAATTTGTTTTCTTAAAGAGATTATTAATTTCACCTATTGCAGTGATTATTTTTTTATGTCTTATATAAAACTCAACTTTATATAAATATAAAATTATAATAACGAGTTGAAAACTATATGAAATAGGTGATAATGATTTTTTTTCCATTTTAAATATTTAATATTAGCTATTAAGTAAACTTTTGATTTGTTTTGGCAAATTGATTAAGGGCAAAACATGCGAGTACACAAAAGCTTTGCTTTAAATGCTTTTTTTTGTTGCTTTAAATGAACTACTTTAAAACCAGACGTTTCAAATTAGTTCAATTAAAGTATCGAACTTTCTCAATACGTTTCAAAATATAAAATTATCAATCATAATTCATTTTTTAAATGTATTTCTAAAATTCTGCAGCTAATTTGGAGTTTTCTTAGTCTTTCGTCTGTGGCAAGTGCCTCATTTGCCTCACTCTTGTCCCTGGTCTTCTAACAGCTATTCGAAATCTTAACTTATTAACAAGGGGGCATTCGCTACTCGTCATCACCGATTTCGCTCAAATTTATAGGGCATGCAGGGCTTGGCTAGAAATGGAAGTACCCGAAGCGGGAACTCCAGATGGCCAAGCGTTTAGAAAATAAAAATTTGAAGCAGCTCTCGCATCGTAGAAGCCATTTACGCTAGGGCGTTTGCCAAGCAGCGGTTGGCGCGGCGGTAAGAGCTCGGAGTAATAATGCGATGATCGTGGGGTCGACTCCCCGGGTGCAGACCTTTTTTTTTTTTATTCTTTTTCTCAGTTTTTATATTATTCATTTTCCAATTAAGCAAAGAGGTGAATATTTTATTTATTTATTTATACTCAAAAGGCTTATAAAAGGTAAAAATTTCGGACTTTTCAACAAGGGATTGTAATTAAAGAGCATACGAAAAGACTTTGCACATGAAAATTCAAAACTTTATTTGTCGACATTCGATGATATGTGTCGGGATGATATTTGTTCTCTTGTATGTACGTTAAGAGACTTAACTTGTACTAGAGAACAAATTTCTTCTGCTGGTTGACTCGTGAGAAGGATAAACAAATCCGCAGTTATACGCCGAACTTTTCCAAGATGAACAAGGATTGCTAACATGTAGCATCAAAGTAATTCCTCGTAAATGTACTCCACTGGTGCAAGTCTGCGATGCATATTTTTACCGTCAGGTGAAAAACTTTATTAAAAAGAAATAGAAAATTGTTCTTATCTCATCGAGCAAGAAAAAGAAATAACTTCCTGAGGAGACTGCATAAAAATACATTCGATTGTTAATCATCAATAATCTTATGAATCGGCCGCAATATTCGGTAACATGTTACGTTACACGTGGTTCGCTTCTAAACTTTGCGATGAGAGAGAATGCTTTATGAATGTCAATCAAATATGTTTTTCTATGGAGACGTTGAAACAACGATGTTATTGTAAAAATGCGGCTTTATATCGTGTGCTAGATGGAGAAATAATTATTGCTTCGCCTGTTTCTACGATAAATATCATCCCGACATATGTAATCATTGAATGTCGACATATAAAGTTTTGAATTTTCATGTACAAAGTCTTTTCGTATGCTCTTTAATTACAATCCCTTGTTGAACAGTCCGAAATTTTTACCTTTTCTATGCCTTTTGAGTATAAATAAATAAAATATTCACTTTGTTTAATTGGAAAAAGAATAATATAAAAACTGAGAAAAAGAAAAAAAAAGGTCTCTACACGGTGAGTCGAACCCACGATCATCGAATTATTACTTCGAGCTCTTGCCGCTGCGCCAACCGCTGCTTGGCAAACGCCCTAACGTAAATGGCTTATACGGTGCGGGAGCAGGGTCAAAATTTTTATTTTCTAAACGCTTGGCCATCTGGAGTTCCCACTTTCATTTCGGGTACTTTCATTTCTAGCCAAGCCTTGCACGCCCTATAAATTTGAGCGAAATCTGTGATGGCGAGTAGGGAATGCCCCTTGTAAGTATCCCTTGAGAATCTAGTCTTACGCAAGGCAGTGGCTATTCGCCAACTGATAAGCTGGACGTCGGGCAGCTAAAATTAGTCTAAACTCTCACAACGGTTTCGAGCTATTCCTCTAACTTTGTACTAAAATACTTGCAAATCAGTTTAAATTTCTGGAATGAACAAGCCCGTGACAAAATGAGGCAATAGGAAAGATGTAAGTTAAAAATTAATGTGGTTAGTGAAACTCAAATGTAATGCCACAGTCTTAGCTTCACTAAAGAAAGCCACACATTTACTGATCGGGATATGGAGGAATTTTCGACACAAGAAACTTTCCCTGTACAAAGTAAAGAGAGTTAATTAAAAGAATAAGTGAAGTTTTCCCTTCTGAAAAATATTAAAAGTAAAGATAACTGCATCACTCATCTGTCATATCTCTAGTAAGAACTCATCCATTTCTAAGAAGATATATATTGTTGCGAAGCAAAAGCACAATAGCCCTTATATAAAACATCCTAAGTCTTCCAAAAGATTTAAAGAATGCAACCCAAGATACTAGAACTTGCACAGCGTTTAAAATACTGAAGGAAAACAAACCGATAAGGATAAAAAATATCCGTTCCCTAAAAGATAATTAAATATTGGAAAATTTAATAAAGAAAATGTTTAAGAACAATAAATTGATGAAATAGATGAAGACTAACCCATTTTAGGTCTTTTTCAGATGAAAAGTTAGATGAAAGGTTTTCTTTTGTACAAGATTACATGTTTCATTTTATGTTTCATCTTATGTAGCTGTGCTTGTTTCCTTTGAAAAGTAGTAATTTACTCATTATTTATTTAATTATATGCACTGACTGTTACTGCTTTAGCCCATAATTAATTTAATATTTTCGGAATTTCTAAAAAATTTTTAGTTTAAATTTATATATACGTAAATTAAAACTGAGAGTTCAATATAATTTATTTTCAATCTGAAATTGCAGAATTACTTTCTAATAAACTACATGTCAGTACAATAAATTAAGCATCATAACTGGATCATCAAAAGGAATTTAAACATTTTATATAAATTAATCAAGAAAAGAAATTTTTCTGTAAAGATAATGAGTCTTTCATCGGAAAAGGAAACATTCAAACCACCTTATTTAGAAACCCTTGGTGTATCGGGCGGGGGGGGAGGAACGTTCTCTGAATTTAGCAGTATATCGTGGTATTTATTTGCCTATGGCTGTTTCGAACCATTTCCTTTGAAATTCTTGTTATCAAGAGTTTTCTTGCTTGTGTCAGAACAAGAATTATTAGAAATAGAATCTCTTTCC
>KK116902.1:50243-70918 GCA_000611955.2 Stegodyphus mimosarum
TCTTTCCCTTTTACCCCCAAACCTTTGGGCAGTTCCCTATTGACCTGAGAGCTTACTCCTCCTAGGGTTTGCCAAGATCAGTACACGATCTTGAGTCTATAACCTTTGTAAAATCTAATATATATGTTGCACTGGCATGGACTGGCAGGAACAAAACCTTAAGCTTTTTTCACACAGTGGTTTGTTTAAAAGTCATAATAGGTTTAAGCCGAGCTTCGTTGCTAAGCAACCCTGACCTTGCTACGTCACAAAAACTGGTTTAGGTATTTTGCCTAAAAGTTCAAACTTTTCAACTGTATGTCAAGTTGTTATAAGAACTGCTGCCAATCACAGCGAAGCAGACATCGGTTGATGGCTTCGCTAAGTCAGCTACACATTTACGCATGCTCAATTTTCGCTTTTTTGACTGGCTATGGCTTAAACCCTGCTAAGCAGGTATGAATGGACTTAATGACTTCTATGCCTTAAACCGCAAAGCTTTTTGACGACAAAACTGTCCTCTTGCATTCCGTAGCCGATTTATTTTGTTTGAGTAAAAGTACAATGATAGAAATTTTTCATGCCTTAGGCAACCTGCCAGATTACCGTGATGTGTTAAAGATGGTAAACAAGTATTGTCTTACTTTTTTGCCAAGATGTTTAACCAATTCTCTAAGAATAAGATCATATCTTGGTTATTTATATCCTTTAACAGTGTTGATAACAATATCTAATTCTTCTCAAGTGATGTCCTTTAGAAACAGGTCATAATGCCTATACCCTCTTGCTTCCAGGAATAATTTTTTTGGTTTCCTTATCTTCTTTTTCACAGTGAATTTTACCAACAGAGAAGTGCACTACAAGTTCATTGGCCACTTATTCATTAATATGTATTGTTGATCCAGCTGTTTCAATAATGTTTGAAGATTGCGCAGCAATTGGAGTGAAGGAGTTGTTCAGTGATTTAGATATTTTCCAACACTTAGCGTCTTTCTTGGATCTATGGGTCTTATAAATTTCTGTTGTTTGTTGGCAACCATTCGTTCTTCCACGCTGTTTGGTGCCCCTGATAGCAGTTTTCTCTTTTCAACCGTGTTGTTTGCTTTATGATCAGCATTCAACGAGATTTTGTCTTCAGTTAAAGAGTCTATATTCTGGTCTTTTCAACAGGGAACCCAATTATGTTTCCTTTTTCCCTCTTGGACTGAATCTCTTATCTGCAGTGTTGAAGTTACGTGTGAATTTTTCGAGCTGTTTCTCAAGTGTGTCTGCTGGGAAATCAGTATTGTGGCTGTCAAGATATTGGGTGAAACCTACTCAGTCTGCCGTTCTAAGATTCCAAGATCTTTTTCCTTGGACAGGGATTTTTGCCTTAAAACTGAGCTTCATAACAAGTGGTCGATGATTCCTCATTGCATTAGTAATGATATTCCATGTACAGGTATTAAATACCGGATAACTCACCGCGGTGAGATCAAGAGCTGACTGTGTGCCTGTTGTTCTTAAAAGATAAGTATTTTCTTCATTGTTTAGGATAGCCAAATTTAGGTCTATCAAAAGATCCTTCATCTGCTTTCCCTTCTTATCCAGAGAATGCGAGCCTCAAGCTGGACTTTTAACATTAAAATCCCCCAGCATAACATTGAATTCAGATTAGAAGTGGGGTATATTACAAAGGATTTTCGTATCGATAGAGTTGTCTGGGTGATGGACATTAATCAGGATGAAGAAATATCCTGGAAGAAGGATTTCCACGGCCTGAATTTCTGTGCTTTCCACTTGATCAGTTTTGATTGTTGTATTCGACAATGTTGTTTGTACTAAGAAAGTTGTCTTCTTACCAATCTGTCGGTCCTATCTTTTCGTAGGATTAGTATGTTGTTAAAATGAAGATTTTTATTTTGCTTGTTCTCCTGAAGACAAACAATATGCCTGTCATTTTTCTGTAGGAGAATCTGAAGTTCATTCTTCTTTCTCTTCTTTTTTTGTTGTATTTAGTTGTAGAAGATTTAATACAAATACTGAATCTAGACTCACCATAGAAAGAAGTGCCATTGCCCGAAGGGTTGGACTTCTGCCTGTTGGTCCACGGAAAGTATTTTATTTCCCTTCTACCACCCAAAGGAAAACCAGTGGGGGCATTTCCCTATCCGTCATGTGGGGATGCGCTCCCTACGGGTTACGGGCGTGAAGGTAAGAAAGGACTTCCTACCTCCATGGTTACGGGTTCTCCCGAGAGGCTGGACAAACCATAGACCTGTTATATACTAGACCGAGCATCGCCATTCAAAACCGGGCGAAAAGCGGCACAGGAATGAGCTGCAGGAGTTTGGGCATGAAATGAAACTGAACCTAGACTTTGGCGTACTATCGCTACGGCTGGCAATTTTTTTCCGTTAAAAGTGAATAAAATTAAATAAAAAAAGGGGAAATAGGGATGATTTCATCAGGAGGGTAGCATCACTATAAGGCTGTTTCTATACTGTACAAATTAAATTTGCAAAATGCAGTCTGCCTCCGACAGCCAGACAAATAGTCATACCTGGATTAGCAGCACAAAGGCAGACAAAGAGAAAAAAGGCAAAAACAGAATGAGACGAAGCAGTGTACAATAAATACAACATATCAGAAAAATGTAATAGAATAAATAAAATAAAAATAAAAAAGAGTTTTTTTCATTTAAAAATAAACAAATAAATAAATAAATAAAAAGTGATTTAGGCAAAGTGTATAATACATACTAAAAATAGTAGATGGAAAATAAAATAATTAAAAAAATTTTAAAAATAAATAAAATTCATATATATATATTTTTATTATAATGCAATAATAATGCATAAAGAAGGAGCAAAGATAATTTTAGAAATTATTTTGAGTGAAAAAGAGATTAAAATAAAACGGGAAGATTATAAGCCTAAAAATTGGCCAGGGGAAAAAAATAAATATATAAAAAATAAAAAATAGAAGGTTTTTTTAGTGCTTAGGACAGAATAAAAAATAAAAAATAGATAACATAAGTAAAATGAGTGAAAACAGAAAATAATACAAAAAAGAAATTCAATGTTAATACGAAAAGGAAGTTTAATGTTAATACGGTGTATTATAGAGAACTACATAGTAGGCAAATCAAAGTGAGAAAGATATTAAATTAAATGAAGTAAAAATGAATGTCAATATAGCCGATATAAGTTAAAAGGAAGAGAGAGAGGTAAATTCATAAATTATGAAACAAAAATGTGGTAAATTAAGACTTCCTTTTACTAGCAAAAATAAATATATTATGCACGTTGCACAATGTAGTCGCACTATTTTAAATAATTTTAGAAGGTAAAATTTAAATAATGTTCATTATTTTTAAAAAGAAACTTAAAATTATTAAAGTTTTGAAATTTAACTGCTATATAATGACTATTTTCCTAATACTTAACAAATTCTTAATATTAAAATAAATGCCAGAAACATGATATAAGAAAGAAAATACGTGATTGAAAGTAAACATATTTGTTATAGTATTTGGATGCAAGAAAAGGGGATAAAATAAGGTCATTCATGTAAAAAAAAATCATAATTTTATGCAGTTCTTACACAGTGTATTGTATCGACATTACCAAGTATTAAATACATACATTACTACTTCGTACATGTCCGCATAAGCAAACGCATACAAAGAATATATAACTAAACGCATTTGAAGCAAAGTCTGTTGGCGTACAAAAAATGTCGCCAAAGCAGAATACTAGACTAATTAAAATTATATCATATAACTAAAATTTTAACATTTTTTTCAGAACGCAGTTATTAAAAACATACATATATATTAAGATACTTTTATTTAAATGTTATTTCACGTATGCATATATTATATAAAATTAGAAAATCTATTTTTATTAGAAAACGGCAAGTAGAGTGGCTAAAACACCTCTATATTTTATAAAAAATAGGTTTTAAAACTTTAGAAAAAGCTCATCTGTGAAATGTTACTCCTTCACCTTTCACGTATCTGGAATTACATCCATATGCGGAGCACGAAAGTACCATTTTTTAAGTCCGAAACAATGCGCGTACTTGCTTCTCACAAATTCTCCATAGAGCTGTAATGGTAAGGAAGATTCGCGGGAAATACGATTCGGGAAATGTTCCATATGTCACGTGGTTCGCATTCCTGTTCCCCTTCAGGGTTGCCGTTTCTCTCTCTAGTATATTACAGCTCTATGGGACAAACCATGGAGGTAAGAAGTAAGAGGGAAGGCCCTAACTGGTTTTCTCTATTCACTGCTTTGAAGCAGTGGCGATCCCTTCCTGGAGATAAAAAATTCAGTGACTTATCATTAAGATCAAAGGGTTTTGACATGATCGGATGTAAACATTTTGTAATTACGTCTTACCTCCATGGGACATAATGACCGGGTGGAAATAGGGGAGAGAAATCTGCAGATGAACAGAAAGAAACCACTGCTTACTTTCGCACTATCTATGAGAATATTTCTGAGTACTGAAATGAAGTAATATTTACTAACAGAAACTAACTTAATACCTTTGATTAAAATATCAGTTTTTATTATGGAATAATGCAAAGAAGACTTTTACAAATGAACTTTGTTCCAGCAGTAAATAGCTCAGGTTACTTGAATTTACCAAAGGAAGCAAAGGTTATCTGCTTAAGGCGAGGGATGTTTCGTGGAGAACTTTTTGAGTGAAACCGCCGTTGATTAACGCTATATATAGGCAAACCTCGAAAGAAGACCCTTACAGCCAGCTCATTCTCTTGCGTTCAAACCCGAGTCGAATTATCAATACCCAGTTGTTTTAACCGCTTGGCTACTGATGAAAGAGAATATGGAGGAAGAGAAGTTATCGTACATAAGTGTATATCCCTGGATGAAATCGTAGTTAAATTTATTGCAAATGTAATGGATTAGTACAAAACATGAGATGTTTTAAGGTGAATTCTGAAATTATTAGCACAAAAATGTGATCCACAAAATAATTCCAAATTCTGCCAAAGCAATGGCCTTAGCATGCCAGTGCACGAATGTGAGATTCTTGTTGCTGTTTAATTGTCCTGACATACTCATAATAGTTCTTCATTGTCTAGATTTGGAAGCTATCCAATATACTGCATAAGGCCCACCAGCGGCCGAGCGGTAAGGTCGCTGAATGCTGGTAATTAGGTCCGAAGTTCGATTCTTGCGAACAGATTGTCTGCATGGGCGTTTTCTTAGTTTTCCCCATGTGCAGAGTATATACTAGTCAGTTTCTGTTAGAAAGTCTTCCATAATAGCATCCCTCCGTTCCGTGTAGTGCTTAAAGGCGGAACGCATAAATAATAATAACATTTGCCTTTATCTCCTATTAGCTTGAGAACACAAAATCGTGTATTTAAAATGAGCTGTTAAAAATATCAAAGCCGAATGGTAAAAGCAAAGCTGATTATGAATATTAATTATTTCATCATAATTCATCACCACCTGAGACTTGTACGCTTATTTGTTAAAGAAAAGATTTAATCATTTATGACGCAGCTGTGCAGAAAAGCTCCAACAAAAATTTCTTTCTAGTGTTAATACATTCAGTTTTGCCAAGACTCAAAATCCTCAAATTGAAAACAATAAACACATTAAAAAATTTTTTTTTCGAGATGTTTAGCCAAAAAAAAATTGAGCATTGCCACTTATCTACGATTTGCAGCTCACATGAAGAAGTGGTTTAGAAAAAATATACAAAATCACATCAATGTATTGTGACAATAACGCTTCTTAGAAATTTGAACATTATCTAATAAAAGAATGGAGCACTGTTTTATATCAGGTTATTCTATGTACGCATAAAAATTTAAGCGTGCTATAAGGAAAATATGTTTAACAATCTTATTATATTATCATTTTAAATTAATTTAGAAATGTACTGCAATATAATAAAATATATAAAAAAAAGTCTGAAAGGTTTAGATTTTAAATTACGTCCAAAGGGGCGTTTTTTAAAGCTTCGTGTGTTACCTTTATTTATTAAATATCATGTTCTTCGCACTCAAACTATAACAGCAATATCGCAAGATAATTTTAAAATGAGTATATCTTTAGAATTTCTGATACACAGTTCCGAGCGCTGGAGATAAAAAGGTTTTTTTTTTCCACGTAGAGTGTTGCCATTGCTCGCTATTATATCGTTTGACTTTGTTCATCAAAAATTCGTTAAAGTTTTACAAAATATGAAATAGATAATAAAACAAATTCCAAATTTGGGCTTCCAGTTGCGCATACTCGGGTGGAAACGTACGTTATTCAAAATTGGATGGCTCTAGGTACCGTTGTTTTATCACATTTGGAGAAATACACATACATTTATGCAGATTCTTTATTATTTAATTTATTTAAATATAGTACAGGGCTGCAAGATTTGGTAGCAACAGTTTGAAAACTGATTCAGACTTTTAATGTTTCCAACGCAAAATCGCAAAACGAAAACAATACTCCTTCAGGGATAAAGCCCCTTAGGGCTAATAATTATAAAATATTGAAAATTACGGTAATTTGAGAATTATCAAAACAACAGTCAACGACCCGACAATTATAATTACTGCTGCGAGATAGTTAACAAAAGCATAACCCAAGGAAACCGTCGCTATGACAACAGTAGTTACGGTTAAAAAATTTCTTATTTGTGTATATCTTTCTTAGAAATATTGGTTTTTGCTTGTGACATGGACAGAATTGCGGTACCGCCCAAGAATTTCAGCTGTGATAATTTACATGATGGATTAAAAATCATGAAGGGGTTGCTATGGCAAACAAAATGTTGATGTTGATATGCATTTTTTTCAATGAAAATAATGTAAAGAGATTGCGTTTTCAGAATTACAATGTGCGGCAATAAAATGAACAGCGTATATAACTTTTAGAAGAAAGAACGCTTTCATAGGCAACGGTAGTCGAGAGGCTGAATAGTTTTTAATAATAGCCTTGAGTGACACGAAATGCTCGCACATTTCATCAAAATTAAATATCTTCTCGCTGGAATTGAGCATGCGCTGTATTATTTTCTGAGGCGAAATGCATTTTCGTATTGTTTCAAATTATACTTTTAACCTGATTTGTAGTTTGGCTATAAAGTGTGATAAAAACTCAAGTTTTTAATCTTGTTCGAATTAAAAAAAAATTAAAGATATATGCATATCTTGGCGATATCTGTAATAGATTGGTATGTTTTATTGCGTAGATATAACTTGGGAAGGCTTTACTGCATAGGTAGAAGGATGACACTTGCCGGCTCACATAGTCGTGTATTCGATACAGCTTTATTATTGGATAAAGCTAATTCTTAAAACGCAGAATCTGATTTAAATCATTATGAGTTCAACATATACCCACATTTTTGAAAGCCTAATACATCTTCAGGCAATGAACGATACAGAGAAACGAGCGGCGCTTGTTAGCAAGAGCAAAGCAAAGAGGAACGTATTCGGAAGTAGAGTGAGGTATAGAATAAAAAAATTTCAAAATAGTTGCTATTTTAGGGCGGAAAGGGAATGTACCCAAATTAAAATGAACAGTAAATGGGCTATTGCAAAATAAAAGTTAGTTTGCTGTCATATTTCACATCTTATATATATAGACCAACAAAAAGTGGCAGTAATAATGTAAAATGAATTAAAATAAATAATACCTTTAAAATTCATCCTGCATTCAATATAGTAGTAAATTCAAAATAAACATATGTAAAACCAAAAAAACCAGAAGCACACTGGCAAGCTGCAGAAAAAGGAGGCAAAACATGTCAAAAACAAAAATGAAATAAGAAATTTACATCTTTCGTTGCCTCATCATCAGGGGATTGGTGCAACGAAAGAAGCCAATAAACCAGGCTATTAAGGAACCAACAAAGACATAATCTCAGAAAGTAATCTGTTCTTTATCAGTCCAATCCGTAGAGACCGAAGTAAGCAGTGGAAAAAATTTAAAAATTATAGCATAAAAACCATAAACAAATTTAAAAAATATGTTATTGTGAGCAAACCGAGTTCAAAAAATAAAAGAAAACATACAAATATAAGCAATCCAATATATCAAAAAATTAAAATATATGTAAGTTTTGAATTCATACAAGGCCGGGTTAAAATGCTTAAAAAATTATAGCAATAAAATCATAAACATGCAAATATGCTTAAAAATCTAACAATGATAATTTCAGTTTACGTGGACTGAGTCTCAAAACTTGTAAAATAAAAGCAATCCAACATATGAATATTTTAACCAAAGTTATTAAAAAAAATTTAAAAAACAAAATTAAAAAATGATAAAAAAGGGAGCAAGTTTTTAAAATCTGTAACATTAGAGCAGCAAACGCTTTGAAATGAAAAAAATATGTATTCGTTTTGCGCACTAACAAAACGTGGTTGCTAAGTCTATAATGGGCTAAGTAATGAATTTAGATAAACTAAGAATTTTAAACTGATTAATAATAACAACAATTAGAAATCCTCCTACTGCAATGTTAAATACGATGTAGAAAAAATTATGCAACAAAAATGAATTATTTTTTAAAAGTAGAGAAGTCATTGAATTGCATGGATTACAAATCCGAAAAGAAGTCTAATGCTAACAGCTATAAATTTAAAGAATCAGTTCAACGAATGGAATAAGTTGTAATATTTAATTCAACGAATGCAATGAGTTGTAATTTCTAATACCAAAATAATTAATTTTTTTTATTCGGAAAAAATTGTAGAGAAGTAAAGAGTTGTCTAGAAAGTCGTAGTACTAAAAAAAAAAAAAAAAAAAATTGTAAAACGGTGTAAAACATTTTTAAAAAATAAAAAAAAAAATTTTGGGAAGAATGACTAAATTCGAAAGAGCTAATAACTGTGAAGAAGTTGTACAGAATGCAAATGAGGAATTTAACCAAAAATGTTATAAATTATATAATACAGGCAGAAAACGAAAAAAGTAGTATATTGTTGCGTGCGTACAAGCTCGTGATAGATTGAATGCACAAGGATTGAATGCGTAATAGATTGAGTGCACAAACTATAATAGGTTGATAAAATTTATTCTTATCAAAAGAAATATATCAGAACACTGGAATTTTCCTCAGAGATATTCGTACAAGTGTTCGCAATATCACGCAGTATAATCTAGAGTTATATTTCAAACTACTAAAACCGTTAAAACACAACGCAATGGAAAGCGCGTCTAAAGAGAAAGCTCACACGAAACTAAACAACTCGCAACAACAATAACTTTTAAGCAACTGAACTCAGACGCTCTCTCTTTGACCTTAAACAATTTTCAACCGCCGAGAGAAATTTCTAGTACTTTCTGCTCGAGGTTTTTGGAAAGAAAAAGAGTGTGGAATTACGGTTACAGCTAACATAGTGGGCAATTACATTTATTCAATTTAAATACAAATTACCAAGATATTCATTTGCTCAATGTTAAATGCAAGTGCCCCTGTATTTTTACTTTTCCGTCATAGCTTTCTCTTAAAATTTGTCTCCCGCTGCATTGCACAAGGAAATACAACAATTTTAATTATAATTCTACTAAAATTACCTATTTAATGGCAAAATTCATAACAAAATAATATAGAACAGTTATAGTTATAATATAGAACAGTTATACTTATAATATAGGACAGCTATAGTTATAATATAGAACTCACTCAAGCATACTTTCTTGAGACCCGGAAGCTGAAATATATATCTGTATATGTGTGTGTAAGATAAAATTATATAAGTCAAAATTATAGCTTTGATTTGCAATAATCCTTTAACTTTCTAATTTGATTAGATGTTTCTCCTTTCCATCAGCTACATAACAATGGTGACGTAGCTAATACGGAAATGAAAGTCAAAATTGCAAGTCTTAATTACGTTTCCGTACATTTCTCATATACTGGAAATACGTACCACTTGCTTTTCTTTTCCGCTTCTGTCCGTTTGCTGTAGCCTGCTCTCTTCAGAAATGTAAAATATTCTTAAACAAGTGCGTTTACCGTACCAGTTTATTTGCTTTGGCTATATAAATATTTCCATCTATAAATAAAAAGGAATACTATTAATTCGTTACTATAAGTTTTTTACCACATCTCCATGCCACGAGCACATGCTTCTTTGATTATGCTTTAATATCTGACTACCACATTACTAAATACACTGGTTTTCATAAATTAAAGAACAATCACAAAAAATAGCGATAACTCTCTCAAAAATAAACCGTGTAAAATTTGAATATGTTGCCAAGTGAGAGTAGCTGAGTAAAACTGCAATATGCAAATTAGTGGCGCTGAACTCGGAGAGCAAGCCCACATATTTCACTGTGATAGTGACATCAGAAATCGGAGCCAATTCGTAACAATGACTTCCAGGCATCATTTGCCTACAGAACTACGATGGAGAGCCATTGGGAGACTTGAGGCAGGACAAAGTCAAACAGAAGTGGTCAGATGGCTAAATGTGAGTCCTTCTGTTGTTCGTAGACTCTGGAGGTGATTTCAAACCACAGATTCGGCATCTAGGAGGTTCAGCCAAAGACGGCCAACTCCTACAACGAGCGCCGATGACCGATATTTGAGATTATGTGCTCGCAGGAATAGCGACTACTCCGACTCTTCTTAGATCCTCCCTTGCTGCAGCCACCGGAAGGTTGGTGTCAACGTCAACTGTGCGTAGAAGGCTTCAGGAAGGTGGTCTGTATGCGAGGCAACCAGCCTTTTGCGTGCCGTTCACGTCACGCCATAGGAGGGACTGTTTGCAGTGGACACGACAACATGTCCACTAGACGCCTGATCAATGGAGAGCTGTTCTCTTTACGGATGAGTCCAGGTTTAGTCTAGAAAGCGATAGTAGGCGTTATTTGATATGCAAAGAACCTGGAACCCGTTATCATCCGTCAAACGTCCGTGAAAGGGATGCATACGGAAGATGAAGTGTCTGTGTTTGGGGTGGCATCTTTTTGAGTGAACGCACAGACCTCCATGTCTTTCCAAGGGAACCGTGAATGCTCAGGTTCATAGAGATGACAATCCTTGATGCTTATGTGCGCCCATATGCCGGAGCAATATGTGATGCTTTCCTGTTACAGGACGACAACGCAAGACCACACAGGGCTCGCATCGTAGATGATTATCTTCAACAGGAAACAATTATGCGCAGGCCGCGGCCAGCTCGATCCCCTTACTTGAATCCTCTCGAGCACGTTTGGGATGCTTTAGGGAGACGTCTAACTGCTCTCGACCCGCCCCCTCAGACCCTTGCCGCGCTTGCAACTGCTTTGCAAGAGCAATGGGTCTCGCATCCTAGGGAACTGATAGACCGCATAATTGAAACCATCACACGTCGCTGCATGTGCTGTATTGCTTCTAGAGGCGATCATATTCCATATTGAAGGTACTTTTTCTATAGCAAACTGACGCCTTTGATTTGTTCCTTTTATTCAGGTGCTACTTTCTATACTACCACAATTATCTGGTATTTTTTTTATGTTATTTGATACCTTATTATGTGTTGTATATTGTGGGTAAGTTTCATAAAATTCTAGTTGTAACTTTGTCAGTAATCGTGATTTTTGGGATTTTTCCTTAATTTATGATAACCAGTGTAGATATCCAAAACAATTTTACCAACAATCTTTTTTTATGTGTTTAGGTTACATCAGTTTATTAATAGTGATAAGGCCTGGATAGTTGACTGTATTTAAACTTATAGCTATTTCACCAAATAAACGAAGTTTTTGCTTTAACACGTGCGGTGATTTAATTTTATCCCATTCGTCTATGTATTATTCTTTTGGCACTCGCACGCCTTTTCATCTGGTCCGTAACCATTTTTTTTTTTATATCAGTAAAAGTATTAACTTCTGATTCTTTAACCCATTCATCAAAAAAAGCCTACAATTCATACATAAAATGTTTCTACTAATTGTTGGGCTTCTTTACATGATTTACAAATTTTTTGCCGAAAGGTTTCTGGACTTAATCCAAAAAACCCTTTTGATTTAAGCCTACTTTAGCGTTTCTCCTGTTAGCCTTACTATCTTACCCTACCTCCTTTGACAAAATAACCACAAGCTGAGTCGACCATTTGGTTTCTGATAAAGCCATCGATTGGGGTTGACCCTCCAAAAGTGTTAAATATAAGGTAATATCGCTTACTTCGACAACGAATTTTGGAATGAGTCTTTTCATTTCAAGCATATTTCTCTGAAGCGGAATATCTGACAAAACTGGAAAGTGGATTAACTAATGCTATTCGCGGTTGTAAATTCTTAACTTCTGCAGCTCAAACTTTCTCAAGAGATATTTTAAGTTAATGTATCTTTCTTGTCTCACCTAGCTTCAACTTACTACTCCCTAGGAGAATGAGATTCTAGAATAGCGTTAAATGCAAATGAGAAGGAGAATAGTACTATTTAAGTCAAGTTCCACTGACTTCGAGAGAGAGAGAGTTAGTAGCGCGTGTTTGCCTTTAGGCTACGTCTCTCTGAGCTGTTACTACATAAAATAACGCTCGGCCGTATTACGTGCCTTTTGATAGTTCGCTGGCTAATTTAATATTACGGGGCAACTAGTTTAGAATGTGTTACCTTCGACTAAATCTCTTTAGTTAGTTATTAGTTAGTTCTTATTTCTTACATTTTGAGTTTGAGCGCAAATGGAGGCTTTATCGTAAGCCCTAAGAAAGGGGCCGAGCATTAATCTCGTTTTGAGCTAATAAAGGGTAATTAATTAGCTCTTCTTGTGTTTAAGTTTCTGTTCTTGGACTTAAGGGATTATTCGCTCAGCAGTTCGCTAGGTTCCTCGTCACTTAATTGGACAGAATAATTGAGGAATCCTACAATGTCATTTTCGTATTTCAGTTAAGTTCTAGATTTTTTCTCAACTACTTAAATACAGTTCCCTGAAAACTATAAATTTTTCTTAATATACACTATTAATATTTCCTAACTACTAAAAATCATACTGCAAAATGCATCGTTTACCATATCATTATTCAAATTTACCGAATAACATTAGTTTACACATTGACAACATGGATGAGATTTGAATTCCTGTTCAATTATCACTAACATTTAATAAAATTCAACCGTTAATATTAAATGTCATTCAAATAATTCTGCTGCTTTCTCTTCTCAGTTAACTTAAATACAAATTTTTCTCTGCTTTACTAAATTAATTCACTTTGGGATTTCACTATAATTCTACAATCTACACACATGTATTGTTATTAAATATGGGTATGCATAGTTTAATATGATCTCATTAATCAGCATTCCATCTATACCCCAAATAATGACTCAAAGTTTGCAATTTGATTCATAATGAAGTTTGGACATGAAACTCCATTTCTTGAATGCTAGTATTCAAACAAAAGAGTCCGATTTAGCCGACAAAAGCAACAGACTTTAAAGCGCACAGAAAAGCTGTTTCAGTGAAACTGTCAGCAAATGTAAAACTAATACTATTGTTTTTTTAATATAATTAAGCCATTAAACTAAAAATAATCATAAAATCGCCCATAATTTTTCTGTTTCCCTTTTGCGTGATTTTTCCCCCCCTACCTGAGGAGTTTTTTAAGCCAAAGGGGCAATTTACCCAGAAGAGCTATTAATTTCGTTTTGGCATTTTGCGTCGTCCATTAAAAAACGACGTGCCACTTTTCAAATTGTTGCCACCAAATATTAGAGCCTTGCATTATATTTAAAGAAATTAAATAACGAAGAATCTGCGTAAATGCATGTATGTTTCTTGCATTGTGAAAAAACAACGGTATCTAGAGACATCAAATTTTGAATAACGTAGTCCTCCACTCGAATATAGGCATCTGGAACCACAAATTTGGAAATTGGAATTTTGTTTTATTATCTATTTCATATTTTGTAAAACTTTAGGGAATTTTTGATGAACAAACTCAATGACCTCAAAGCGAGCAATGGCAACACTGTACGGAGAAAAAAATATTTTATCTTGAGCGTGCGAGACTATGTATCTGAAATTTTAAAGATATATTCTTTTTAAATATTTTGTAATAGTGTTGTTGAATTTAATTTTATAGTTTAACTGCGAAGAACATGGTATTTAATAAATAAAGGTAATACAGAAAACGTTAAAAAACGTCCCTTTGGGCGTAATGTAAAATCTAGCTTTCGGTTTTCTTTTTTTTTTTTTAAACTAGAACAAATATTTGTCGACTAAATTTTTTTCAGACCGCTTGAAAACTTCAAAATTATCTCAATGATACATTTTAATATCTTGAATAATCCCAAATTATATCTGTGATGTGCACAATTTTGCATAAAATATTTTGAATATTAATGTCTAGATTCGATATATGAAATTCTATAAAAATGCTTTAAGATTTCGAGAAAAATGCAGTAGTCCATAAAAATGCTTAATCAATGTTTTGAAAATGGTAAATAGAGAAATAAATAAATATCTTGCACATCTTTAAGTATAGAACAGAAGAACTGCTGTACAGCACGAGAACAAGATCTTCGAAGTTTATGTGTTATTTTCCTCTAGCTTCGTTTTTCCAGATTCTTACGGATAATGATGCCAATTTATAAGTAACGTAAGGAAGGAAAATTAGCTCCATTTAAGAGAAAAGCAAGAGAATCTATTTCGATCACTGATTGTAGCCGGAACTAAGCAGTTAATAGAAGATTATTCTGAGCATAAACTACTGAAACCAATAGCTATATTTTATTTTTATTCATCAATAATTGAGTCGAGAGCATTGCGAAAATATTCAGTGAATGACTTATTAGCCAATAAAATCTCCATATTAAAATTCGAAATGATATTTATGAAAAGCTCTGGGAAGACGTACTACAAATTGTCAGTAATTTCTTCAATCAGATGATAGTTAAGAGTTTCTTTGTATTGATTCTAAACTATTGTTTTGATTCTCAGTATTAACTGAATATTAACTTTTAATTAAATAAAACTAAAAGAATGACAAAAAAAAATCTCGAAGCTTTCAGATTTTACATTACGCCCAAAAGGGCCTTTTTTTTTAACGTTTTGTGTATTACCTTTATTTATTAAATATCATGTTCCTCGCACTTAAACCATAAAATTCAATTCAACAGCAATATCAAAAAATAATTTAAAAATGAGCACATCTTTAGAATTTCCGATACACAGTCTTGTGCGCTAGAGGTAATTTTTTTTCTTCTTCCGCACAGTGTTGCCAGTGCTCGCTTTGAAATCTGAAATCGTTCAGTTTCTTAACCAAAAATTTCTTTAAAGTGTTACAAAATATGAAATCGATAATAAAACAAATTCCAAATTAAAAATTAGAGCTTCCAGATGCCCATATTCGGAGGAGGATTACGTTATTCAAAATTTGATGTCTCTAGGTACCGTTGTTTTATCACGATACGAGAAACATACGTACATTTATGCAGATTCTTCATTATTTAATTTTTTTAAATATAACACAGAGCGATAGTATTTGGTGGCAACAGTTTGAAAAGTGATACGGACATTTACAATAAATCGACGCAAAATGCCAAAACTAAATTAATATATCCATTCTGAATTAACGCTCGGCTAACAATTATTATTTACTTTATATTAAATATTGTCATTTCAACAAGATGTTTAAGTTATTTAAAAATATTATCTTTTCTATTCTTATCGTGTAAATGTATTTTTGAGAAATAATATTTTATGAAGCATGATTTTTTATTATTTTAAACACAATTATTTAAAAGGGCATCGCATAGGGTCAATAACTATAAACATAATTTTTTTTTCCAATTTCCAAACTTATCGTAAATTTTATGTTAGGGAGTCTATCTACAGATATTGTGTTTACATTCAGTTCGTTCAGTGATTTTTTAGAGTATATTTGTTAATTCAAGCATTCTTTAACCTCACTGAAATTCCAACGAAATTAAATTAAATAATTAATTAACGTAAGAAAAACTGTTTCGCTAATCATATACAAATTAAACCAGACTGGAGGAGTTGTAAATAGGATTACAACATTTTTTACAAAAACGGTTGATGTATGACGACTTGAAGAAAATAGAATTTTGTCATATTCTATGGAGGTGTACAGAGAATTTCTCTTAAATTAATATTAGTCTAAAAATAAGCTTAGAAACTACTCTTAACCAGTGCGAAATTCAGGTGACAAGTGAACCCAGGCTGCTTACATAGACTATTCGAGTATTGTCCGGAGTCCACAACTCACTAGGACAAGCAGTTCCTGATGCCTCGAGCATTTAGTAATGCTCAAAAGCTTATAATGTCAAAAAAGGTCTAGACGCTAAGAAATACAAAGGAATGGTATTTGCTGATTGTAGACAGAAGGTACCTAAACATGACACATTTGGGTCATGGATATTACAGGACGAACGTACACTGCTCGACATTGAAAATGCAACACCAAGAAGGAGTGGTCAGAAAGTTATGCAAATTTTCGAGTAGACGCACATCACTAAGTTATGCGAATGATGTGAAATGCGCAGCTCTCCGACGCACGTGAAGTAAGGGAAGGAACGTGCAGAATGGGCAATATTCGTGTCGTTATTTCTGTCAGGCGAATTATCGAAGAAAGTTGGTTTTTGTCCCGGAGGATACGTGTAATAGGAGAGAATGCCAGGCCACCGTTAACGAAGGCACTTCCAGCAGATAGACGATTTTACGAGGGATATGGTGATCGGACTGAGAACGGCGGGTTGGTCCTTACGTCAAATCGCAGCTGATACCCACATGGATGCGAGCACGGTGCATCGGCTATGACGAACAAGGGAATTTGGGAAGAAGGAGGGGTGCAGGTGCAGCCTGAGGGACGTCAGCACGCGTGGATCGTCGCATCCGCCGACAAGCTGTGGCGGTCTCCCAAGTCACTGGTTCCGCGATTCTGCAGCATGTGGAAGATACCCTGGATGTTCCCGTGTCGACCAGAACCATTTCCCGTCGATTGGTTAAACGTGGCCTGCACTCACGGCGCCCGTTAAGAAGACTGCCATTGACTCCACAGCATAGACGCCAACGTTTAGAATGGTGCCGGACTGGAGCGATGTGGATGACAGAATGGCTAAACGTCGTGTTCTCAGATGAGTCACGCTTGTGTTTATCCAGTGACAGTCGCCGCATACGTGTGTGGCGTCGACGTGGAGACAGATCTAGTCCGCCAGTAACTGTGGAACGCCCCACCGCACGACAACGTGGCATAATGGTTTGGGGCACTATTGCCTACGATTCCAGGTCACCTCTAGTTCGAATTCAGGGCACTATGACAGCCCAACGATACTTGGATAATGTACTACGGCCGGTGGCAATCCCCTACCTTCAGGGGCTGCCTAATGTAATTTTTCAGCAGCATAACGCCCAACCGCACAGTGCTCGCATCTGCCAACATGCTCTGCAAGGTATACAGATGCTGCCCTGGGCACCGTACTCTCCTGAAGTCACCAATCGAACATGTGTGGGATGTGATTGGACGCCGTTTTTAGACTCTGCCCCTGCCTCGTTCAGAAGACGAACTGTGGCAAATGGTTGAAAGGGAAAGGAGAGCCATTCCTCACGACACTATCCGCACTCTTATTGACTCTATGCCTAGACGTGTTTCTTCGTGCATCGCTTTCCGCGGTGGTCCTACATCCTGCTGAGCCAATGCTTTATGTACCCCAGTAAAGTAAATGAATACTGTATAAACGTATTGCATAATGTATTGTATAACTGTCTCTGTCTTTTTTTCCAAATTTGATCACTTTCTGACCACTCCTTCTTGGTGCTGCATTTTCAATGTCGAGCAGTGTATAATAACAGACACTTATACTAACAGGCAGTACGTCACTAAGTTTAAAATAAAACAATTCTAGAGATAAATACTAAACACTAAAATACTAATACAAACAAACACTGTTACACTAATACAAACAGAACAAACATTAATATTAAAAAAAAAAATGGGAAAAGCGCTAATTATACAAATGATATAAGCATGTGATATACTGTGGGTAATGTGTTGAGTACATAACAAATACTGAAGATATATGTTATACTAAAAATATGAATTCCAGGGACATTAGTTATGATACATTGTGTTGCGCGGAAGATACAGTTTATACGTACGTATATGGCACAGGTCCACTCTGTTATTCTAATACATCAGTTAAAAGAACAATATTTTCCCACTGTAGACAGCAGACCTACGCATAAGACATTTCAGGCAAAAGTACTGTGAGGTGAACATATAATACAACACTAAAGGTAACATAAAAGACGTTGCTAAAACATTTAAGCAGACACATGTGCATAACACTGTTAGAAGCACTAAGAGATACAGACACAAAAGGCATTTCAGTCACTAATACTGTGGGGTGAACATGTACTGCAATAATAATGTTAACATACAATTTAAAACTAAAACATCTAAACATACACAAATGGATGACATTGTTCTAGGCCCTGTGACATACAAATTCCACTCATAAAGCATTCCAGGCGTATATACTGTGATACGAACATTTAACTACGAGACTAATGCTAACAAACAGTACTCGTACAGTACTAATGCATCAAAGCATGTATAAATACGAATCACTGTTATACATACGGATGCATACTAATTCTGATACAGTGCCGAAGAAAACTAGGGACACGTGTTAGATTGTAGATCCAAATACTTTGGTCGTTAGGTTTGATACATGCGGTTACGCTAGAGATATTTTATTTAAATAAATATACCAGCTCGTTGATTCACTGAGTTCTACTAATTCGTTCATTAACAGACAGAGCACAATTCAGCTGATTCGGATTAGGTGAGATTATTTGGATATAGGTGATTTTTGAATATGGATGATGATTCTCCACCACCAGGGTTTGGCGATTGGGTCATCTAATCCCTAGTCGCCCTTTAAAAGGGAGAGTATATAAGGTATTTCTCCCGCTTCTTAGCATGCCTTCGTGGTATATTGGTCAGCAAACTCGGCGAGTATTCTAGAGGTCCATGGTTCGAGTCCTAGCGAGGGCATTTCTCATTTTTCCTCTCTTCTGCTTCGAAATAACCTAACATCTCTACAAGCTATTTCCCTTACGGATGGACGCCTTCATGAAAGTACCTACCAGCGACTGAGTTGTAAAATCGCTGAACACTGGTAGGTCGACCTGGGGCTTTATTCCAGGAGAACGAGCTGGTTGTATAGGTGTTTTCAAGGTTTTTTCCACATGTAACATGAATGCAAGCCGGTTTTGTTTAGAAAATCCTCTGCGAAGACATCCCTCTTCTTAGACAGACAACCCGTGCGTGTTTTGACATAAATCAAATAAACGAAACCCTTCATAAAGGAAACTGGCTCGTATTCATATTACATATGGAGGAAACTACGAAAACCAACAATGCAGCCAGTCCGTTCGCTTGGGTTCGAACCCGTACCGAACTACAAGCATTCAGGAACTACAAGCCAACTACAAGGTCTAAACACAAACAACTATAACATGGAACTTCGACCAGCTGCAAGGTCTTAAAATACTCGGCCACTAATTAGCTGGTTCGCCGGAACCGCTTCCTAAATTTGAGTTTGGCGAATTTGTTAAAATTGAATTATAATATTTATAAATATAGAATTTATCTCTAGTTAAAAAAATATTTCTGTTGCTAACTAAGGCAGCGAACTTGTTCTTAAATTTTTTTTAATTTCCCATCTGCCTATGGCTAATAAAATATAATCAGCTTAAAAAAAAAGTGTTATAGTGCAGAAATTCATTTCAAACTTGGTTAGTAATCTATGACTGCTTTTTCCAAATTTTCAGTAATTTAAATATTTTTCCTCATTTACATTACGATGAAATTGAATGAGCTAAGTAAAAGGCAGCATAACCTGAACAATGAAATTATTAATAACATAAAAACTAAACGCATGAATTTGAAACTCATTTAAAAGCAAGAATTAAGCTGACGTGCTCAGGAACTTAACAGCTCACTGTTCTCGAAAGATTTTAGTCCTTGAATATAAATTTATATTTTCTTTCTTTAAAAGAAAAAATTGTATGAAAAAAATACCTATTCGTCATTTAATTAGTTATTGATAAAAATCTTTAATCAAAGCTTTATTTTATTTGTATATTTTTTATTTTATTATAACTAAAACAGAGGTTGAAATTTGTCTTTATTTCACGTTCACGCTCAGAAAATATTAAAATGTACATAGGAGGACCTGAATTTAAAATCTTATAAGAACAGCAGCTCTTAAAATTTGTAAGCAAAAAAGGCTCTTAGAACTGCAGATATTTTAAAAACCTACGGAGTGAATAAAGATGATTTGAGCTCTTGTTTGCATATTAAAGACATCTCATTTATCCAAAAGATTTGCTTAAAGTAAGGTTGTGAGGTTTTCTTTCATTTAAATAACCAGCTATTTTATGTTTTGAATATTTTCTGTCACTTCTCTCTTTCTGGTTTCCCGCCAGAATGGAAACAAGTTCATGTGAGAGTTTGAGATTATTAAAACAGAGCGTATTCCACCACTCTTGGTTGCATTACTAAACTTGCGATTTTAGTAGATAAGAGTTCCTGTCTTCGGTCTTGCATTATAATTGTCGATATTTGAAATTCCCGTCGGTGAAATTCTGAGCCAACTTCGCATTAAGTACTCTGTGTAAACTTTGGCAATTAAGTTATTTAAATTTAGATTTACCGTTGTATTTCTATCTTAAGTTCTCGCTTTAGGTACTGGCGGATTTGA
>KK116902.1:70932-82386 GCA_000611955.2 Stegodyphus mimosarum
TCAACTCATTTTTTAAATAAAGCGTCTTTTACATCCTTCTCAAGTTTCTGTGTACTTCTAGAATTGTTCGATAATTCGCCTAACGTCTACCGAAAGGTTAGTCACAAGCTACAGTAAGTGAAACACTTTTAAACCTTATAAAATAAAGAAGGAAAATTTAAATATTTTCAAAATTTCAAAGTAAATAAAATAAATGAAAGAGTAATAGAGGAAACGAAAATTTACAATAAATGAAGAAAATAATAATAATAAAAAAATACTCTACAAATAAATTAAAACGTCCTGTGTTTGCTTAATTAAAAAGCAAACTGTTGTTTTTACTAAACTTACTGGTATCTTTGGAAATGAAAGGTGATGTTATAGAAACTAAACAACATAGAAATTATACAAAATATAATCTCCATCTCAATTTTATTACATTTTTGTGATTACCAAGTGACAAGCCGTCAAACTGAATTTCCTTTTAATGAATTTTCTTTTCAAATTGACAAGACGAAGAAAGCAACGGACGCTTCGGCCTGTGAGAACTATAAAGTGATAATACTTTTTATGAATCTACGAGTCAGATGACCAGCGAAGTCCCTGCCTTTTTTTAAGCAAGGTCAGAAATTTTTGGGAAGAGTAGGGATAGTCCGCATGTTCTTTTTATAGTTCCTATATTCTGCTTTCTACCCCTACGGGAAAGTGTCAAAATTAAAAGGAATGTTCTAATCATTTTTGTAATTTAATTTACTATCAGAGGTTTTTAAAATTGCTGACTCTCATCTGAGCCAGCGATGTGGGCGGAGGGCGCAAGCCTCCCCCCCTCCCAGTGGATTGCTTGGCTTACTCACCTGGCCTGGTCGATCCTCATAGGACATCATGGCCAGCATTCTCCGGATTCTTTGCGTTTGAAAGAGTTGCCCATCGCTTTGCAAATACCTGATGGGCAATCTTTTAAACACATAGAACCTTCTGGGACAAAATATTTCCAATTAGCATGAACTGAGAGTTTTAGAAATCAGTTAATAACATTTAGAATAATTAAAAGAGAAATCATTGGAACATATTTTTAACCATTCAATTTATTAATGAAGGTCTAGGTTATCGAATGTTTCTGAGCTTTTGTTTATATGAAAAAGAATCATTTTCATAAGAAAAAAGTAATAAGAGAATTTTGCTAAATTTAACTCATACGAGTTAAAAAAAGAGCATCAAAATAAACACAAGGAACTAATTCCGTCTACAGCTGAAGCAGAATGTAGTCTTTTCTCTCAAAAATAGCAACGTGGTGTTCTCCTTCCTAATTATTGCAATAAATTGCCACCAAAAAATAAAAAAAAGTAAAAGTGAGGGCGCTGTCGGAAGTTCGGGTGTGCGAACGAAAACTGCGATAAACCGCCAAATCGAGTGTACGCCATTTTATCACCTGACAACATGGCGGCCAGGGATATCCTTCAACCGCGATTTGGCGGGTGTTCCATGACGTCAGCGCTCAAGGTTGTACACAGTTCGTCGTAGACGGAGTATCTGGAAGGATGGGCTGTATTTTTTTGAATTTGTTTGTAATTTAGATGTACCATCGGAGCTTAATCTTTCCATTATTCGCTATTAACAGTGAGTAGATCGATTGTTTACATTCGTGTGATCGTCTCGTTTGGACCCAATGTTTGGCTCTGTGACCCGCGAGTGGAGGGATTTTCCCTGTTGGATTTGCGAGCTGGGCTGAAAACAGGGAGAGACCGTCGGAATTCTCCTAGCTGCGGTGACTATGCCACGTAGAAAACAAGGCCATAGCAAAGAGAGTGGTGAGTTGCTTTCATTGAGCTTTGCATGCTTGCTGGAATTCGCGCATTTACGATCGAGAACGTCTGGCGTTATCTGTGTTATTATTTCTCTCTCTCGTTTTGATCCCTTTCCTCCCCCATCTCCATATATAGATATTCGAATTTCACCCCTTCAGTGTATTTGATGTGATAGAATTTTATATAATGAATATGAATAAACAGCAGTATTTCTTTTGACGTAAACTGTTATTCATCATTATCGATTAAATGAACCAAATATATATTGTTTTGAAATCAGTCTGAAGAATTCTTTTGATAATTCTGTATTTGACGAATTTATAAATAAACGAAGTGAAAAATTATGAATGAATGATCTTGTTCCGATTCATAAATTAAGAAATTATGTTTAATAACATGTAAACATAATTAGCTTTTTTTTTATACTTGGATACTGGTAAATATAATTTATAAATTATTAATCGTACTTTCATTACTATATTTAAAGGAAGTAGTGCGTTTAATAACGTGATTAAGGTTGCATATTGCACATGCAGCTGTTATTATTTGCCTAGAAATGCGTAAAAATTCGAGTGTTTAAATTCCTGTATTAACTTCCAGTATTTTTCAGTAGTAATAATGAACGATATGTTCATCTGTATTTACTTTGTTGCGTTATATTCTGAATATATATTGATTATGTATGAAACCAAAATGATAATTAATTTTATTTTGATTATTTTGAATTGAAAAAGGCTGGTATAGTTCGTATAAAATTTTGCTAGTTTACATGAACCATTTTATATAATAAACGAAATAGTAAGGTTTTTTTTTTTTAATTGATTTTGTTTGTTAAAAAAGTGATATCATTGGTGAATAATGTTAGAATAGATTTATTTTACTAAAATTATACCATCAGTTTTTATTTACTTAGAAATACAGAACTTGTATTTTATCGTAAAGTATCCCCCCCCCTCGGCAATACTTTTTTTTTTTTTTTAAATTCTATGGATTTTAGCTGTGAAACGGTGGATGGAGGATTATTATTAACTTTATTTGAAGTATACAAGGGAAACAAATCACGTTGATAGAAGTATCTTAAGTGAATATTTCAGTTATAGAAGATTAAAATAATTAAAAATTAAAGCTAGAAATAATACCTGTTTTCCATAGTAATATCTCTGTAAATTAAAATTTTTGCTGTTTTCATTCTTATGAGCGTTCGAATTTAAATATATAGAATTTAAAAATTATTTTGATTAACATACATCTGTATTTGAATTCTTAGGCTTCGTATCTCATCGTGTCTTTTAGATTCGTTCAGTTACTCTTAGCGTCAGCGGATTCAAATACGAATTTTAATCATGTAATTAATAATATGGGTTCGGTTAAGATGAACTGTTGCTGTTTTCGAGTATTTTCAAAAACAGAGACTCTTTTTATGTCAATAAACGCTAATGAATGAAATGCCAGAATGCTTAAAATGTTCTCGAATTGTGAAGAAGCTGAATAAATATTGGTTGTTTATTTCATGTTAGTTTTGGTAATTTGGATTTAAATTATTTAATTTTAGAATCATATTTTCATAATGAGCATCCCAACTTTAAAATTTAAGCAAAATTTACTTCTCAGTTTAAAAGGTCATGTGTCTTACAAGAAACAATTTGACCTGGGTTTTACATCTGCTTTTGTTATGCTTAGTTATTTAAATGCGCCATTAAATTTGAATATTGACTAATTAAAAGAAGAGAGAATATAAAACAGTTTGGTAGACGTATAGCACTTATTTGAAATGACGTAATCAAAACAGGGAAAATGATGCTGTGTTGTGTTGTACATATGCATCATGCCAGAATTTTGCTGTGAATGAAATGATTCTTTATTCTTCATTAGTACTAGTACAGTAAAGTATAATTTAAATTAGAGAAATTCTATAAAAAAAGCATTAATGTATATACCAGTTCTTTTACACATAATGGCTTAAGATCTCAAATTTTATTCTGCAAGATAGGTTTAATTTGAATAACATTTTCACGTGAAATGTAAATTACATGTGATTCTTTTGAGTCATGTTTACGTCTGGAATGCGCAATAGGATGCGTTAAAGAACCCGGAACCCTTTGCAAACTAGATTTTTTTTTTTTTTTTCTTTTAAAGAAATATTTGAGCAGTAATTGTTTTGCCGACCTTTCACTTCTGTCTTGCCTCGTTGACGTCAGAACTTCATAACAGATTCTATGGTTGCCACATCGTACGAGATCTTTTGCACTATTTTTATGTTCTTACACTGATATAGTGATTTTCAGAATGATAAAATACTGCCTGCCATATGGTAATAAATATGATTGGCGATCTTTCGTGAAATCTGATGTGAAGCATCTCGTGTTTCATCAAAACATGAACCGTGATATTTAAAAAAAATTAAGGCGTCAAAAAAAAAATAAAATAAAGATATTGTCGGTAGATTAGTAATCTTCATGTCTTTGCATTGATTTTTCTAATAGCCTGTTAAATTTTGGAACAAGATTTTTTTTTTTTTTTAATTGTATAGCTGTTCTAAATTTAGTGATTGCTTATCCTAATTTATTCAGTATGTCTGTTGGTGATAAAATAAGCAGTTCAGGATTTTATATTTTGTAAGTTTCAGATATGATTGATTAATCACTATTTTTTTCTTTTTCCGACTGTGTAACTAAGGTGCAAGTATTGCTGAGAGTGATAACCAGAGTTTCAGGCTTTTTTTGTACCCCATCCACCCCTAATGTGGTGATTGTGGGGGGGGGGAAGCAAACGAAATGGTGAAATTCTCTGCGAGGCTGAAAGTAGTTTTTTCAGGTAGATAAATTCGCTTTAATTTTATTGCACAGACATTCTCTTATATCTAATACCGTGTATTTTTTTTTGGGGGGGGGTTAATAGAACTTTAGGAAGGTTGTTAATTATTTAACCATAATTCTAAATACGAAGATGGATATTTCATTTCCATTAGAGGATAACAATAAATGATTTTTCATTTAGAATAGAAGTTTCAAAACACGCCTAAAATTACAATAAAAGTGAATTTATGTAAGATTAAATGACACTGATGAATAAAATGTGCATTACTCAGAATTCTACATTCTACCGTTATTGAAATTCAGCGTACGATTAAAAGCCGCGGAATAATTGCGATCTATAAAAAACATAAAAGTGTATTGTTTTTGCACGAATCAGTTTGTCCAACACTTACTGTTCTACTTTGCTCCTAATAATAGCTGCAATTAAGTAATTCTGGGAAATACATTTAATGCAGATGCTAAATTTTTCACTGTACTTTCTGATTATCCGTATCCTCACGAAAAGTAGCCAATTTTTTTTTTTTTTTTTTTTTTTTTTTTTTTTTGTTCTTTGTGGATCAGTGAAAAACCTTTGGCTGTTTATGGCACAGATAATAATAATAATTTTTATAAGGGAAAAAGACAAAAATTTTTATTTTATCATTTTTTACGGCCGATGATGATATTGTTCAGCCAAATGACGGTTAGATAAAAAGAGTGGGAATCCGTTTAAGTATGTGTGTGGCACGCACATGATTGGGTTGGCTGTTACTGTGTGTATACTCGAAAATATTCAAAGCGGCTGTACCGAATGTTGAAACTTGGTTTGCGGATAATCAGAAAGTACAACTTTTTCCCGATGGCAAAGCGCATAATGCAAGTGGAGTGATAAAATAATCATAAATTTTTTTTTCATGGCTTTTTTTTTTTATTAAAACCTTGGAAAAACATAATTGTTTTCCTATAGTGGTTTTACAAATAATTTTATCTATAGTTTTAATAACGTTTATCAACAAGTGTTATTTTATACCATTTGTGTAATAAATAAACGACTGTAGTGCCATATAATATGTCGACTGCAAAATTTCTATTGTTCTTCACACATTCTGGTCTCCATAAAAAATAAAATCTGATCTCACCAGAGGCCGAGTGCATAAGACCCCTTAATTTTGGGTGGACCCGTCTTTAAATCTTCGCAAACGAGATGACTTCATGCCTCTCTTTGTGATTTTTTTCATGTGAAACGTGAATACGACGAGCCAGTATTCTTTCGAATGTCCTCTCTGAAGACATCCTTTTCTTAAGGGAAAAATAACTTTTTTTTCTTTTTTGCTGTGATCTAAATGCAACCCCCCCTTCCCCCCCAAAAGTCCTAATCATAATGAAAATTTTTCTGGTCATACATGAATTGTAATGCTTTATCTGTTTGGTTTCGAAGTTTATTCAAAAGGAAGGTTTTTTTTTTTTTTTTTTTTTTTTGAGGTGGAAATGCGTTTGATTTGAATATTTTCGTATTTATTTTGTCCAAAATTGGAACGAACGGCGTTAGCTTAAAAAAAAAAAGCTTTTGTGTTTTATTAAAAGATAAACATTTAGTTTTATCATTTAGGAAATGATATTGTTTTTATTTATTTAATGGTAAAATCTTCTCTGAGATAGTTAACCCTGTAATCTAAAGTTTCCAGAATGATCTTTCTATCTCTGTTTTTTTTTTAATAATTATTCGTATTTATTAAAAATGGACGATGTGTTTAGTAAAACAAGTGTTAAAGAAAGTACCGTGGATAAGATTACAGTTGCTCTTTACAAAGCTTAGAAACTTTTTTTTTAAACTAAAATCAAACGTAAGTAATATGGAAATTCTGATAACATAATGCCTTCTACGTATTCAAAATTTATCAATAAATTATTCCCCCCCTTTTTATTGATTTTAGCTTTTTAATCATTTTATTAATACAACGAAAAATATTTCATTTTGTGATGATCGTACGATTTCTGAAAATATCGAAAACTGACTGGTATATTTATTATACTGTAATTAAATGCAAAACTGTATTTTAATCATTCCGAAATATGATAAAGCTTTTTAATCTACATGTTCGGAAAGAATGGTTGAATTATAGGCAATTTTTGCGAAAAACTTGTAGTCGTCTATCCATTTTTATTTTCCGAGTGACATTTAAATTTCTTTGTTTTTCTGATTCGCTCATTATTTTTTTGTAGAAAACAGCTACAATTACTGACATTTTTGTTTGCAGTTTAAGGTGTGATATATTTCAGTGATTTTCAGTTACAAAAAGATTAATTTTACAGCAGAATTTTTTACCAGAAGATTGGAAATCCGTTAACTGACCTGCGCTGAAAACCAGTTTTCAAAAGACCATTTCATTTAGAAAATTTCGGGTTAGTTTCTGTGTGAACTAGTCAACTGCTTACTCATTTCATAGAAATTCGGTACAGTTAAGCAAGTAATCAAATACTCGATAAAATGCATTGACCATTTAAAATACAGAGGAGGAAGTCAAATAATTGTCTAGAATAATGTTGATTACATACATTTTAGAAAATAGTTCCTCAAAAATATTCGGAACAACAAAGAATAAGTAACGCAGTTCTTTTACCCAGGGCGTGATTATCACTGAGGCACAAGGCCCAGACTTACGATCCAATTTTCTGATTTTAAGAGTCTCCAAAATGCTGTGGTAACGTGTTTTTTCATAACAAAAAACAAGGAAAGCCACCTCAGAGGGCCCTTGAAAGAGCGCTATCCCAAAGCCTAAAAATGGCGTAATTGTCCTCTAACCTTAAACTTTACTGAGACCAATTCGTCGTAGTTATTCGACTTAGGTAGTAATATGTTTAAGGTAGACATCTAACTCATAAAATGTTTTTGGCGTTAAAATCAGCCGTGTTCATTCCGTTCTAAGAAGTTAAAATTTGTAAATTGTGATGACTACAATTAAATTTACAAAATTTACAACACAATTTATAGTGTTAAGAACAATTCTTTAAATCCACTGCAGATGGGTAGTAAGTTATCCTTTTATTTTTGTTGGTGATATCCGTATATCTTTCTGGATGACCACTTCACTGCAGAGTGGACAGGCTGGAAATGAATCACTTTCCAACTGCTTAGCTTGTCAGGTAAGATTCCCTGGTGTTTTCTTGAAGACGTTACTGAAGACCAGCTGCATGGGCGCGTAAATGTGGATGGCCTCAACTTCTGTGTTGCTATCAATAATACCAATCACAAACGCTGACTCATGCAGTTTGAGAGAAAATAATACCTGGATATTTGTTACCAGTTCTGTTCATATTGATGTGTAAAAGTATAGTCCCCCCCCTCTTTTTTATGAAAGATACATGTTATTTGTAAACTTACTAGCATCATTGAATGTACGATAATTTATTTTATTATACGCGTAAGTAGAACATCTGTGTGCCATTTATCTGATTTATGGAGTAACCGTATCCTTAACCGAAATAGCTTTTGAAGTAAGCTTTGTTCATTGTGATTATATTTCTAAAAAAATGTGATTGAATTAGGTTATATTTTGTAAAATTTGACAATCGAACGAAGATGGCTGAATTCGAATGTTGGCACAAAACCATACGCGAGTTCCATTCATCCTCGAAAACCGATCAGTAAAGATTTTCAAATTAAGGTAGAACTGATTTATCGGGAATTAATAGAACTTGAGATACTGTTCTTATAATTTCTGTTATGTGCTAAATTATAAATATATAGTTGACATTTTATTACGGTGTTTAAACGTCAGGGTAATGGTAACACTTTTTTATTTTGATGATTTTAAATTTATAGTTATTCAGAACCTAAATTGGAATCTAACAAGGCAAACACATCGCTTTCAATTTCTCATGTGTGTGTAGAGTTCATCAGTTGAATAATAATTATTTTCTTTCCTTACGCCAAAAAATTATGTAATTTGTTTTTGAAAATAATTAGTCCTGCTGCAATGTAACAACTAGTTTGTTTTATGTTGAATAGGTGCTTGTTCACGACGTGATTATAAACTTCTGAGTTTACCTCTCCAAGTAATAAATGTGAGTCTTAAGTACATTTTCAAGTACGAATGAGTACTCGTTCAAGGAATACATTCTATTCAAGTTGCCGATTATTTTCTATGTACATTGCGAAAAAAAAATACAGTTCTATATTCAGACTCGGGATATGTATTAAATTTATATATAGCAGTGTTATACTATAGGTATTTTGACCTTATAGAAATCAATATATAATAAAAACGATGTAATTACAAAATGTTTACCTCTGATTAGGTCAAAACCTATTGATCTTAGAAAGCACTGAATTTTCTGGTCACCAAGAGGGGTACGTCACTGCTTGAAGGCAGTGCATACGAAGAACCAATTCGCATGTCCTTATTTCCTACCTTCATGCTTATTCTCGCGTACAAAACCTCAATAGTGATCTCTTAAGAAGAGAATTTTATGGGATGATGTAGCCTCAACTTGCAAAATGATAAAAGTATATTGTTTTTGAAATAATTTTACATCATACACTTCAATTTAACGATTTCCAAATTGTTGTGTATTATTTTGTTGTCTTTTGATACATATTCTACATCAGTTTAAATTTTCTTGTTTAATGTATGGATAATTTTCTTATTGTATTTCTTGCGAAGGTAAATCATTTGCGCTTCGGGCGGTTCATTTGATTTCAAGCTGAAGAAACTCAAGTTAGGTAGGCATCTGACCTCAAATTGGATTTCTGAACTTTGGATACCTGAATTGTTACCAGATATGGAAAGAGATTTGACATGATGTAATTAATGCAAGACGACACCGATATCGCTTCAGCAGGTCGACTTGTTCTCATTCAGAACACGTGGACCGTGTTGCAAGAATCGAAACTGCTGTTAATCTTCAAAAACAATCATCTTTTTAGTTATTTATTTTTTTGAAATCGAACATCCAAGGATTTAATCATTTGCTGTTATAATCTTCCTAATCATTTATTATCATCCGAATTAAATGAATCATTCTTGATGTTCTGATGTCCCTTTTGCCGTGTATCGTTACATTTGTTACTGTTTCTGATTATAGTGGAATTTTGATTCTATAACTTCGCAAGGAAGAGAAAATGTTCTCCATCACTCTGTTAATTTTGTGGTAGGTTTTTGAACAGTGAATGGACTTTCAGAAAGCATTCTATTAAAAATTATTCGATCGGTTCAGAAACATTTAATTTTTATACTTCAAAAATTTTTTTTACAGGTATTGGTGGTTGTCAAGCGGAATTCTAAAACAGGTGATTCCCCCCTTTTTTTTTTTGGAGGGTGACACAATTTCAGAATAGTTAAAATATTGTTTATTCATGATGTGTTTCATTAACCATTAATTTGAAATACAATTAGTATTTAAAATAATTAAAATTTAAGACTCGTGTAAGAAAGGTGTTTATTTCACAACCCTCATGTTAAGTGTTTTAAAATATAATTCATAACATTACTATAGCAAGGATTAAATTTGGGGGGGGGCTGTGAATTTTATCTAAAACCAGTGTTTTTGTATATGTATTCTATTTGAAAAACTGAAATTTCTGTTTGGGGGAGGGAGTACTGCAGCCCCTTTAACTGCTTCCCTAAATACAGCCATGATGATGCCGTTATGAACATTTCTTCATTTAGATCTTAAGAGGCGATAATTATTGTATGAAAATAACTCTACAAAATTTCGATGATGAAATCGAATTGATATAAATATATTGTAAACGATCGATGTGGTTCAGACCGATATGAAAAACAAGCTGCTGACATCTTTTATGTTGAATTCAGATGATAGTCGTATGGTAAAAATCTTCTTGAATGGGTTTTTCAAGAATTTCAAGTGAAAAAAAATAAATTTTCCAAATGTATGTTTGGGTATGTGTCCTCTGATTAACTTCTCTTCACAGTTGCTTGGAAATTTTTCTTTTATAAAAATAAATTTTTACAGGTATCCTATGGCCCTCTAGTCAGAAATGTTCTAACAACTTAAGGACGTAGAGCGATGCCAAAGATTTTTTCAAAAAAAGTTTTGCATGTTATAAAAATTACAGTTTTGATTTCGTATCTAGGTTAAGTTCCACAATCTCTTACTCATTCACTATACGGACGGCGCTCACACCTCCGAATTAGGCGGAATAAAATGGTGCTTTATGTGAGATTCAATGAAGGTTTCTTATATTTCTCTACTGCTTCGTTTATATTTATTTATCTTAACAACAACAATAAAAAAAATAAAAAAAAAAAAACTGCAGAACTTTCTGGATGACTCAATATAATACTTATTCAGGCAATTCATTGGTTTTTTGAATTATTTGAAATCTATCATCTGAACGTCTGCGGATTATATTCATTTCTTTTGTACTATATTTTTAATATTCTGTTCTTTGAATCCCCCCTTTAACATTTCCTTTTATTTCTTCATACCAACTTTAGTTTGTAGTGCTAAGATATACAAATCGGGAGTCCTTTTTGACGTTGAAAATTATTCTTCATAAAGTGTGTTCTGGATTTTCTTCCGTAAAATCTGGCAAATAAATGTAATTTATTAAAATAGTTGGAAGAAGATCTAAGTCATTGGAATTTTAAACTTTCAAATTCCCTCGCCCACTATAGCAAATTAATTTTTATTTTAATCTATTGCTTTATGTTATATAAACTCTTAGCCTGATTTATAAAAGCAAATACAGTATTTACGTAAGTGAGAATGTGTACGCGGAAGGGAGATTACAACTGTCGCATATGATGTAATGGATGATGTTTAGGAATGAAAATTTTAAAAACTTTTACTAGACTAGACTTATACTTAGAAAATTACCAGTTCCTTTCCCTCTTTTGATTTTTTTTTTT
>KK116902.1:120817-134277 GCA_000611955.2 Stegodyphus mimosarum
CATTGCTCGCTTTGAAATCATTTAGTTTGTTAATCAGAAATTCGTTGAAATGTTACAAAACATAAAATCGATAATAAAGCAAATTTCAAATTCAAAATTAGGGCTTCCAGATGCCCATATTCGCAGTAGGATTACGTCATTGAAAATTCGATGGCTCTAGGTTTTATCACAATGCGAGAAACATGCATACATTTATGCAGATTTTTCATTTTTTAAAATTTAATGCAGAGCGATAACATTTAGTGGCAACAATTTGAAAAGTGAAACGGGCATTCAGAGTGAATCGACGCAAAATCGCAAAACGAAAGTAATAGTCGTTCGGGACTAAATCCCTTTGGACTAATAAGATTTTAAATTATGTTCGCAGGGACGTTTTTTAACGTTTTGTGTGTTACCTTTATTTATTAAATATCATGCTCTTCGCACTTAAACCATAAAATTCAGTTCAACAGCAATATCGCAAAATAATTTTAAAATGAGTCTATCTTTAGAATTTCCGATACACAGTTCCTCGCACTGGAGATAAAAAGGTTTTTTTTTTCGCCGTAGAATGTTGCCATTGCTCGCTTTTAAATCGTTTCAGTTTGTTCATAAAAAATTCGTTAAAGTTTTACAAAATATGAAATAGATAGTAAAACAAATTTCAGATTCCAAATTTGTGCTTCCAGATGCGCATATTCGGGTGCAAACGTACGTTATTCAAAATTAGATTGCTCTAGGTACCGTTGTTTTATCACATTTGGAGAAATATACGTACAATTGCGCAGCTTCTTCATTATTTAATTTCTGTAAATATAATATAGGGCTGCAAGATTCGGTGGCAACAGTTTGAAAAGTGATTCAGTCTTTTAATGCTTCCAACTTAAAATCGCAAAACGAAAACAATAGTCCTTCAGGGACAAAGCCCCTTTGGGCCTTTAAAAAAAAAAAAAAAAAAAAAATTTTTGAGTTTTAATGAATATTGCAAAAAACCGCTGGTTTTAGATGTGTAGGACTAGTTCCTAAGATTTTCAACGTTTCTTTATTTTTATTATGTTGATTAAGCGTTCTTTTTGTTTACTTTACATGTTATTTTAAGAACGAATATTAGGAGGAATTCGGAGAAAAATAGAATAAAAGTAATAGCAGTGTATTAATTATTTATATCTTGACATTATTCCTGAATACAACATGGGGTAGTTGAAACTTTATGTAAAATTGGTCGTTGATACGAAATATTACAAACATAATTGAATATTGTTAGCACTGACGTTTCTCGTAAAACCTAACTCATGCCCGCTCACTTGTGACGTCATCAAAATATTGTGCATTTTTGCCTAGCTTTAAGACTCTACGGTGGCCCAAACCGTGGCCTTCGAGAAACACGCCCAAACACAATTCAAATTTTAGAATTTTTTCTAGCTCAAAGGGCTTTAACCCAGAAGGGCTATTAATTTCGTTTTGCCATTTTGCGTCGCAAACTTTAAAAGTCTGAATCACTTTTCAAATTGTTGCCACCAAATATTATATTATACCTGTATTATATTTAAAGAAATTAAATAATGAAGAATCTGCTTAAATGTATGTATGTTTCTCGGATTGTGATAAAACAACGGTACCTAGAGCCATCCAATTTTAAATGACGTACGTCTCCACCTGAATGCGGGCATCTGGAAGCCCGAATTTGGAATTTGTTTTATTATCTATTTCATATTTTGTAAAACATTTATGAGCTTTTGATTAAGAAACTCAAAGGTTTCAAAGCGAGCAATGACAACACTGTACGGGGGGGGGGACATTTTTTTTTTATCTCCAGCGCGCGAGACATTGTATCGGAAATTCTAAAGATCTGCTCTTTTTAAATTATTTTGCGATCTTTGTTTGTTTGTGTGTGTGTGTATGTGTGTTATAATGGTCTCCTTTAACTATCAAATAAGCCATAAACGAAAACTATAAGCTTTTGGGGTTATAAGTGTTATATATGTTAACACTTATAACTACTAAGGTATGTTTTGCGTCTTAAAAATTTTTTTGTCCGTGAGATCTTCATTGAGGAATCCAGTCCTACTTCAAAAGAACTAATGGTTGTATTTCTCACAATTAATGCGCATGCACCATATTCTTTTTATTTTTAAATAATGAACTGCTGTGCTTGAAGTGCGTTGACCATTAGTAATAATTCTATGAACCAGTGCTATTATATGACATGTGTTTTTTCCATTCTGTTGGTTATATGACTTTTGCTTTCTCCTTGCTTTCTCCTTGCTTTCTCTGCTTCCAGCTACGAATAGATTTTCTTGCTGTTTTTAAAACATTATTCGCAAACGAACATGCTAAGTGCAAGATACTTATTGTCGCATATCCAGTTTCTGGCGCACGAGAAGACCGGTTTTATTCTAATGTTTGTATTTTAATGAAGAAATGAATGAATGCGACAAGGTGTTTGTGTCAATAAGATTAATGATCTTTTGGTATTAAATAAGAGTTTATTAATCACTGGGTACACTGAGCTGTAGTGTTTGTTTGCACAGATGGAGTTCAATTAAACGGATTAAAATTTAGATTAAATTATTTTCTAGCATCTTTTTTGAGCTAATTTTTTTCGGAAACATGTTATTGCATGATGTAATTGTTAAAATATATTTCTGTTATTTATTATAATATCATATGTTCTGTTATTTATTACGAGTTGAACATTGTTTTGCGGTGAATGCAGAAGGTGACTTTGTAAATAAAGAGTTTAAACTTAGTCCCTTTGAAATGCGAGTTAATTAATACTCATTGACATTTTCTGTTGTATGAAATATGTATGTTAAATTTTCCTTTAATGTATAATTTTCAGTATTAAAGCGTTAACTCTGTAAAAAGTACTCTGAGAACTACTTTTTACAGAGTTAACGCATATTTTTACAGAGAGATTCTGTTGCATTCTGAAGTTACTGGAAAGTGCATATTTAAACTTTTAGTTGTTTTTAAGCTTGGAGTGCCTTCCGTGATCAAGTTTCAAGCGGAAGAATCGTATTTGCCATGTGTAAAGACAATGAAAATGCCTCGCTTGGAAGAAAATGCATAACCAAGACCAACATCCAAAAAGTTTAGCATGTTGGGGTGTGTGTTCTCGCATCCAGACGCATGACAAACGTATTAAAAAAGTCTCAACCAATTTTATGCAGTATAATAAATTAAGATTTGGCCTTCAATTCGGCAACTATTGCTTGCAAGAAAATCATCCATTTCATAGCAAAATCAGTTGTAGAAGGAATTTGAGAGACATTTTCCGTGGTAAAAAATGGTACATTGCATGAATGAAACATGGATTTATTTAACAAACTATGTAAAAAAAAAAGCATATTTTTAGGACCAAAAATAGATTAAAAACTTTCAGAAGTAATATCTGCAAACAAACGAAATTTTTCCCAGAGGGTTATTAGTTTCCCCAAGAGGATTCTGAGTTGACCCCAGACTTTCATGAAAACTAGTACCACTCCTAAATAACATTTTTGTCAAATTTTTCAGTTAGCAAAATTTGGGTATATTGGGATTAGAGTTGTACGGTTTTAGATTCCTAATTATATTCCAGAGTGCGTTCTGGATAGAAAGGAAAACACAGATTTCTAAAGGAGTCGCTATTAAAATTCAAAAAGAAATTGCAAATTTATAGAAGGAAGTAAAGACTGATGTTTTTGCTGAGTTATTTTTATATGAAATCATGTAATTTTGTGTTCTTAGTTATAATTTCATTAATACACCTATGAATCAGCCACTTTATTACAACAGACCTATTGAATAACGTTGTCTGCTTTAGTCCAAATATTTTTAATGATCGAGCTATTTGCTTTTTCATACGCTTTTATTGCTTCATATATCCTTTTTTGTTTCCCTGTTGTATTAGCTTAATTATAAATATTTTCAAAAAATTTAAATTAATTTTTCGTAAAATATCCCAGAATTAGCGTTCCTAAAATATAGAAACCTAGCTTTTACTGACTTTTCGCATGTGTCTCTTCCCTTTATAAGGCCTACAAGCGGCCGAGCGATAAAGTCGCTGAACACTGGTTCCGACCTGAATTCGCTTCCAAGCGGACGGGCTGGCTGCATTGGCGCTTTTGTGGTTTATCCCATGTGTAACGTATATACGAGCCAGTTTGCTGTAGAAAGTCCCCCACGAAAGCTATCTGTGTCCTCTTAGGCAGATAGCCCTCGCGTGCTATGCCATGATTAGATAAAACCTTACCAGATCTCTTCCTTATTTATATGCCTAACTGTCACTTAGAAAAGTGAACACAAAACAAAATATAATTCTGCTTACTGTGAAATAAAACTTAAAGCAGATATTTCGCATGATGTAACTATCATATTGTATGGTGAGGGTCGAAAAAAATGTACGACTTCACATGATAAGGCCTTCAACAAATATTGCAATCAACGCTTCTATTTTGGGTGAATTTTCTAAAAGAAAGAAAGGCGTTAAAAGGGCGGAGGTATTTTATTTTTAACTTCATTCTTATTAAATCTTCCAAATGCTTACCGAACATATTTTGGGGTTTTGGATCTTTGAAAAGAGATATAAGAAGATGGAGGTTATCATTATGAACTAAAGTTTTGCTTAATTGGTGCAAAATTGTCATTAATACTGCAAGGTAAATGCCCGCTGGCTTGCAAAGTTCAGCGAAGAGTTGTAATTAAGAATTGGGACTTCATGATATCGCCGATGGCATTACTTTCAAATAAAAGTTGAGACAGCTAGAGCGTTAACGGCTTATTGAACCAACAATATACAAGGATATTGCAGAACGTCTAAACTATCAGTATGACCATCAGTCATTGTTTGCCGATGATATATGAGTTGGTGGGTATTCATATGAGTTGGCGCAGTAAATTTAGGAAGCTTATTAGAATAAAATTAAACTGAAGGTCACTGCCGTGCTTGAAGTTGCGTTGATCATTAGTAACTTAAGGGTTGATAGTCACTGGTGTAAAGTTGCGCAGTAAATTTAGATTGATTATTGAAACAAAATTATGCCGAAGAACACTTAGTGGCCATCGAAGATCATTGATCACTGGTGACAGTTAGGGATTTGAGACAGCGCTATGTGTTTTATGCGTTGGTAACATTTGCCACGGGATGAAAAATGTGTGATAGCATAATGTAACACATCGCAGTACAGCATAATGCAGTGTAATGCCATGTTTCAAAACAGAAATTTCAGGAAGATTCTGCTGAGACATTCATACTGTGGGGAGAATCTAATATTATTTTGATTTATTCTAATTCATTATTTTGAAATGCGATATATATGCAAATCTTGTTTTAAGTCAAAATACGTTTTCTGTTTTATAAAGAAAATCAGCTGTTTTTAGAATGCGAAAATAAAAGTGTTAATTATTGCAAAAATGAATCTGTGTTATTGCTTGGAAATATTGTTAGGAACGGTTATGGATTTTGCTCACTCAAGTTTTGGTTTTTACTCTCTTAAAGATTCAGTAATTTATATATTTAGGTACTGAAAGTAACTTGATTCATCGATTTATTTTTTGTGTGTCTGAGAAGCCGCTCAGGCGTAGCCATCATAGACGTGAAAGTTTGCCAGTATCTCGTGGGAGCGTAAGATAATTTGTTTACGATCATTATATAAGTAGCTCCCGTTAGAAAAGAACGTGGACTGAACTGTCTACCGTGTCTGAACTTTAAATACAGATTGATGAAGATTCCGCGTATTTTTTATGTGTAACTTTCAATAGTCTTCCATTTATGTTTACCCGAACACTGAACGAGAGGAGCATTTTTAAAAAAAACTGGATTAATTTTACTTGTAGAATTTTCATTTTGTTTGGTGTATAGTCACAGCTGTCTTTTTTCTTAACTGCTGTATTTCTGTAACTGAATAATGATTTTAATATAATGAAACATTATAGGCATCTTTCGAATTTCAAATTCATTATTTTGTTTTTTAATTCTCTGAATTATGATAGAAAAACATCCAATAATTGGAGAATATTTTGAATTGATATTTAATGTTTTGGAAAGCGGTGATGAAGAAACTTACAAAATATTTTTTATATTTTTATGCGTAATAAGCAGACAAATGCTATTTCCTATAGAAGTTAATGAGGAAATTTATGATATAACCAGCCGGATTGTTGTTAAAAAACAAATCGAATTTAATTTAATGTTACATGTTTTAACTCATAAAACGTTTAATCTGATTTAAATGTATTCAGGAAACATGATCTTACGAAATAAAACATCAATCACCAGAGAATAAATTCTAAATATTATTATGATTCTAAGTATATGATTCTTTAAAGGAGAAGTGAGTGAACTTTTTAATCAAGAGACTAAATGAATACAAATTTGTATATAAACACAGCTATCAAACACAATTATAAGCACAAAAACTAATCAGGGGAAAAAAAGAGAATAAATAAATAAATAAATAAAAAAATCTGAAAGATTTCAGATTTTAAATTACGGCCAAAGGCGCGTTTTTTTAACGTTTCGTGTGCTACCTTTTTTTATTAAATATCATGTACTACGTACTCAAACCATAAAATTCAGTTCAAAATCAATATCGCAAAATCATTTTAAAATGAACATATCTTTAGAATTTCCATAAGTTTCGTGCGCTGGAGATAAAAATGTTTTTTTTTTCCGTACAGTGTTGCCATTGCTCGCTTTGAAATCATTTAGTTTGTTAATCAGAAATTCGTTGAAATGTTACAAAACATAAAATCGATAATAAAGCAAATTTCAAATTCAAAATTAGGGCTTCCAGATGCCCATATTCGCAGTAGGATTACGTCATTCAAAATTCGATGGCTCTAGGTTTTATCACAATGCGAGAAACATGCATACATTTATGCAGATTTTTCATTTTTTAAAATTTAATGCAGAGCGATAACATTTAGTGGCAACAATTTGAAAAGTGAATCGGGCATTCAGAGTGAATCGACGCAAAATCGCAAAACGAAAGTAATAGTCCTCCGAGACTAAATCCCTTTGGACTAATAAATAAAAATAAAAAGTAAAGAAATTACAACACTTAAGAATTATTAAGTTTACCCTTTATTATATTTTGCTCATCATTAAAAAAAACTCTAACAATTAACAAAAAGTATTAATTTTCAAAGAATCAATCTGCAAGCAAGGTGACATAATCATTATCTTTCAAGCAAAAATGTATCATCCTGTTGTTAATAAGAGAAACATTTTTCTTCTTTTCCTTTCTTTAGCATATCATAACTTTAAATCAGTAATTTTATCTTGAATTTCTTTTTTTATGGCAAAGTTGCTTTTAAACGATTTTAAAAAAGAAGTTGAATAGATAATGTAGCAAGAGTTTTGCAAAGTTCATTATTTCCATGACAAGCGTTTTCTGTTTCAAGCATTGCTGATTGATGTGTTTACCAAGAATTCGAATTTTCACTTTCCTAAAAGCAAAATGTAGTTAAATAAAATGTCAAACGTAAAATAAAACGGAAAATACTTAGTTTTGAATTCGTTTCAAGGTAAAGACGACAAAGTATACCTATGTATTGTATTTGCTGTCGTAAATTAGTAGAAAGATTGCTGATTTAAAGTTGTTTGAGTTTAAATAAATACATGTATGACGGCTGCTGTAACGAAGACTGGCTGGCATCGGAAGCCCTGAATTCCATCTAGAGCATAATCCGGCTCCAAGCTATCGATATTCATGCCATTGATGATCATTAAAAGGCAATACATTGAAGATGAATACGGATATCTTTTGTGCATTTATTAGTTGAGTACCGCTGTAGTTTGAAATAAATAATTCCAATTACTAAGCAGTACTTACGGTTACTGTGTAGTTTCATTGCTTAGCAACTGTTTCCGTATTCTTAAGAGTGTTTCTGAATGCTATTTTCGCAACAGAATATTATGGAAACTAAATTGGCCAATCATGATGCTATGACACAATTTTAAGCAAGTTGGTTGCCAAGAGAGTAATGAACTTAATGCAGCGCCAGCTGTTCATCCACATAAGTCCCTTGAGAAGAATGTTAAGAAGGCCTTCGGAGTGGGGGGGAGGGGGAAGCGAAAGTCGGTGAAAGCAAATTGTTACGGTAAGCAAAGCAAGGAAATAAAAAAAAAAGTTTAATTTTTTTGTTAGCTTTGTAACACTGAATACACTTTTATTTGAAAGGTCAAAATATTTATTGCATATATATTCTTGTATGCAGGCAAAATCTTCGTCAATTTTCGTTTCTTTGCAGCTTATTCCTATGTATAACACCCTATTTGCAATACTGTTTATTTAATATTTTTATATCTGGATGTGGCTGTTTAAAGGTTATAAGGTAATAACAAAACTATTTTTCCCCCGTTTTGCATGCCTTCGTGATGTAACTGTTAGCACACTTGGCGCGTATTCGAGAGGTCCAGGTTCGGGTCCCGGCGAAGGCGTTACACATTTTTCACGTTTCTCATCCTTCAAAAAATAGCCTAATGACTCTAGCGGCGCCCGAACTAAAAGGTTAAAAGGTGGTGGATGATGATTCTTCACCACCAGGATTTGGCGATAAGGTTTCCTAATGCCCAGTAGCCCTTTAAAAGGGGGAGTATATAAGGTATTTTCTCCCTCCTTTCTGCATGCCTTCGTGGTGTAACGGTTAGCACACTCGGCACGTATTCGAGAGCTCCAGAAAGGATAATGACCCCGGCGAAGGCATTGCACATTTTTCACGTCTCTCCTGCTTCAAAAAATAACTAAGTGTTAATCTTTAACGTAAATTCTCATCCTGTCAAAATTGCAAGTATTGCCAACATACGCGCTATAACATCTGTCTATAAGTAGGACCTTTTTTTTAAATTGACCCCTTATCAGTTACCAGAATCATAACATTTACCAAACTGTACCAACCAACGCGCCATCAATTTCAATTCTTCTCACCTTGTTTTCGTATCATATGTATATGCCAATAAATACTTCTGATTAATAAAAATTTTATTTCTTTTCCATTGCATGTTTCACATTACAAATATAATCGTTTATACCAAATTTTAAGTATTCGACTGAAATTTGACAAATCAGATAGCAAGTTCTCCCATCTGCCTTCCGTTTTTAAGTATGCTGGCTGGCTTCTTTGCTACCTGTCATATTTAAAATTCACATCTTGCAAGTATTATATATATTTAGTTAAACAAGATCACATTACGTGAATTTTTTAAATAACATGCCAGTTAAATATGCAAAATAAGTTTGAGATTACCGTGAATATAAAATGCATACCTATCCTATTATTCATCGAAATAATTACTTGATATTAATCCGTAGCGTACTGAAGCCATTGCTGATGTGACGCTAGGTGTAGTTTACGAAACCAAAGGAAGGGGGGAGATCAAAAAAGGATATGAAAATCGCATAAAATGAAAGGCAAGTTAACTTGCAATAGTCTTTATGATGATGAATTTGAGTTGGGTGTAACTGACCTTAATATGGAAGACGACAGCGAGGCCAGAGTTAAAGAGTTGACTGAGAACATACTATGAAAACAATGTTCAAAAGATTAAATTTCGTAGATCTAAAATAAGTGTGTACGTACCCTTTAAACTTTGAAGTAACCTTAAACGCTAATTTCGCTGAAATAAAACAGCTAAATTGGGTGAAGACGGTGCGGTATGTTTGGCAGAGACGTAACACTTGAAAATAAGAATGTAGAGTAGCCGGAAAAAAATAATTAAGGTAAATAAAATAAGAAAAGGTAGAAACCGCGCGGGGATATACCCACCAGTGCAAGTTTAGAAAGCACTTGCTCAATCTAAAGGGGGGAGACTTGTGTGCCGTCTTGGTGAATGACTGCACAAGTTGACGCGTAGTACTCGAGACGCCAGTTGCTTTCGGGGACCGTCTCTTTGTTGTAACGTGTTGTCAGTAGATCCTAGTAGTGCAGTATTTTGTTGAAAAAGCTCAACGTTGAGCAGGAAAAAATAAAATAGGCTGATATTACATTTTGTTTATATATGCAGGTAATGAGCAGGAAAGAACGAAATATAATGAGTTGTATTTAATTTGTATGAAATCATTTAGTGTAAATTTTTTCGTATTTAAAGCTGTAATTTTGTATAGAAATTCTAATTATAAAATTAATTCCATTTCCTTTTTATTTAATCGTTATACATATTTTCTTCAGACTTTTTTAAACGTTTACTGGTCCCTCCTTTTTTTTTTTTTAGCCATCCCTTAACCACTAAAACATTCATTTTTCTTATTAGCGTACCAGACTTGTTGAAAGGGTGCAATCAGCATACTAGTCATTAAGGCTGTAACTTATCAAGAAACTTAGATGATCTGGTATTAAAAAAACTGAGGTGAAAAGATTACTTGAGAAGGATATTTGGATCTAGCGTTTCATGCCATCAAGACTGAAGAATAAGTACTCCATCGTCGTATCAAAAGCTTTTTGAACGGGATTCCGGAATCTGTTATGGCTTATCGAGGGCTATGAACAGGACCTGATCATCAACTAGGTCCAGATGGTCGGAGGTACCGTATTTTAAAGGCCCCCAAATCTTTCTATTCCTCTTAACCATGTTTTCCTTCTGTAATAAGAATCTTGCATTGAAGCTCCTGCGAGAACTGAATCAAACCTTGCATCACTTAGTAAGCTTTATTTTTTAATGGGCATTATTGACGGTATTGCAGTTATGATTCTGAATCTGAGTTTTTGCAATGATTTATTGTGGCAAGAGAAAAAATGTGCCTATCCGTTCAAGATCCTCAGAATGATTAGAAAAAGAAATTTTGAAGTGCATTCTTTCAGTGCATTTTTAAAGTAATAAAATTTTCTTAAATATTTCGCAGTTAATTTAATGCATTATGAACAAGTCATTGTACATCAACATATGCTGTCTGGGTGAATTTAACGCATGTGCATAACAAGTTTTGGTTTTACTTGATTGAAAAGATTTAAAATCATCGTTAAAGATATTTGATACATTTAAGATATAACAGAAGCATTTTTCCATAAGTATATTTCTTTAATATGTTTAATAGGAAATGAATTATTAAATTTTTGCTGTCGGTTTTTTCTGCATTGTAATCGGCCAACTCTAAATTACATTCGAAACCTCATTTCATTGTTCCACATTAAGATCAGATACTCCAAAATGAAATTCATCATCACCCCTTTTATATTATTATACGTAATCGGTCTTCTGTTTTTTAGATAATAGGAATATTTCATGGTAATTTATTACGGAAACTCATTTATTAATTCATTGTACCACATCAGTACTGACTAAAAGAGTTCTGAGGAAGATTAACATTACTGATAGCTTCAAAGTGCAAAAGAATAAAATTGAAAAAGTTATTTTTCTGTTAAAATTTAAACGAAATTATTTTCATATGTAATAAAATTCATGTATAATATGATTTTAGTTTCAGTAAAAGAAAGAAAGTAAAATATTTCATAATTTCTAATTTATTTCATTTAATGATTTCGTTTCTAAATTTTATTCCTTATTTTTTTTTTAACTTTGCCTTTTTCAGTGTAATTTGAGGAAGATTATTATAAGTTTTCTAGTTAATTTCGTTTCTTTTTGTGGAGCAATATTTGTACTGAAAAAATAACGAGTATATGACTATTCAAGGCCGCAAAAAGCATATCTATAAAAATAAAAGAACATATCGTAAATAAACACTGATTAGCTTGAGAAGATATCGACAGGTGTCGCTGCTTGTATGTCAACATGCGCAGATGTCATTCAAGTGCATTTCAGAAGCATCAATGGTGATCGGTAGCCCTTTCAGTTGTTATGGAGATTCATTGCGTTGAAACAGAATAGTGTGAAGATGTTCCCCAGTTTCGTTGTTTTGTTGAGGCCGGGGTCTCTGGCGCCTGCCTGGCTGCATGCCCCAGCGAAAGAAGCCTTCTGGTCTTTTTTCTTTTATTTTCCGAGGCTCTTTCTTCCTTTTTCTTTACTCCTACTTTTACTTACCCCCACCTGCCAGCGACGACACAGCTATGCAGGGTTGCCATCGTGTGCGGAATCGAACGCCAATGGGTTATTTCTCATCGCCAAGGCTTGACGTGATGGGGTTGCAGGAAAAACAATGTGGAGTGGGTAAATGCCATTGTGGTGTCGCGGGTGAAAGTCGCAGAAGACGAATCCTGATTATTGCTTGTATTGAGATAGAATAAATTAATAATCATGAGATGCTATTTGAAAGCGAGATGATGAAGAAGAGAACTCAGTTTTATTCATTTTTTTGAACGGAAACCTGACATATTTTATGTTTATTTATCGATCTGTAATAAAATATTAGTTTTCTCCGTTGGGTATAGAGCTGGAGGGACTCATATTCTGGCTTAGTACCATTGCGCTAGCATGTGATAGAAAAGCTAAATATTTTATCATTTTATCTCTTCTTAATATAAGACACGGATTTTAAACAGAAGCATTAATAAAACAAAACTGAATACATAAAGTAAGGATTTAATGTTAATTTAATTACAAGTTACTATCTTTTTAAACATTTTAAAACATATTTTGATTAACTCTTATGAAAGAAATCTTTAAAACTTTTATTTTATTTCGTTTTTATTTTTCCAATTATTATAGCAAGTATACCTATATAACTGGAGATTGTTTTATACATCTGCCACGAAAATCAACCCGTTCTCGTCTTATGATCGCTCTTTCTCGTCGTATGATCGCGATTAGATTATTTGAGTAGACATTTAAAGTAGAGGGTTCGCTTCTTAGTCTAGATTTTGGTTATACTAAGAAGTTTTTATGTTCCACATATATATGTGTGGGATTGTAGAGCAAAAACCCACTTATGGTAAAGACACTAGTTACTAAGAAAATGTGGCTAAAAACCATTTTACGCGAAGGCTTTATTAATAAAAAGAAAATTATCTTTACCTCCGCTCCATGTGAACCGGATTTTAAGAAAAATAGTTTGTGGAGGCATTGACAGAAAGCGATAATTGTTATAAAATTGAACTTGGGTGAAAGGTCCGCACTCCTCTAGGCTCCAGTCTGAAGGAGTTTCATAAAATAATAATAATAATAATTTAAGATGAAAACTTCAACTTTTCTGTGTTGAAATTTTAAAAACGAGCAGCTCGTTTTGGAAAAAATCATATTCGGAGCGCCCCTCAAAGCTAGCGTTTCAAGTGATTCGTGTTTTTAGAAGTATACATTTGAGAAATGATTTTTTTTTCATTATTTTGCTTATTCATTCTAATGCATTTTGTATTATAGCGAATTATGACTATTTACTGTTGCTGTTTTAATTATAATTTATTCATGACTTTTAATATATGATGGAATACTGGCGGGGGTGACTAGAACTGTATGGGCTTATGGAAGCGTAAACTTCGGGCTTTTAACAGCACTGGCATCTCTGTTATAGAATTGTAATTTTAGTGAAGGAAAGGAAAAGGAAAGAAGCTAAAGAAATGTAAGAAATTTCATGATGTCTCTAGTCATGGAAATAGCTGGAGTTTTTTTT
>KK116902.1:143969-194378 GCA_000611955.2 Stegodyphus mimosarum
GGAACCAGAATGCATGTTTATAACGCTAAAATTAATCGTATTTCCTGTGCTTTGAGAATACCTCGAATGGGATAACTACTACATAATTTATACATTATTCATTAGCTATAATGTTTAATTTTGGGGTAATTTCTTACCATTAAAATCACTGGCAAACATTCGTAATTGATTTCGTAAAAATTCAGATTTATTACTGTCTTAGTAGGGATATCGATAGTGAAATCGTCTCGTGCCTAAATTAGACGGGAGCTGATACAACGGCTGTCCATGCCCATGGATTTGATATGGCTTGAAGTTCAACCCCTCAAGAAGTTAACATGACAAATATTATGTTTCAAGAAATGCTTTTGCTCTATTATTATTTTTAGTAGCTTGTTTGTGGTTTGAAGTATATAAGTTGACGGTTCTGGGTTGCTATAAGGTTAAATGCGCTTTTTTTGGTTTTTGAAATATCTGCAACCGTCTCTTTTCATCTGGAATCTTAAGGGTTGCATTAAAGATTTTCATCGATTCTTAGCAGGGCCATAAAAATACCTGCTTTCAGCTATCGCATTATTTATTTCAGTGAATGAATTATAATGAAGAATGAGGGTAGGGCAGAACTATATCCACATCTATGATTTAACTATTGCATGCTCTAGCTCAGGGGTTCTTAACCTTTCCTCCGTAGACTTCTTTTAAAAGATTAGTTTTCTTCATCGACCCCGCCGTGCATTTTCCTGTCTAAGATACGACATACAACGTAATCATAATACAAGTAATTGCCCATAAATAAGTTAAAAGATGACAATTAGTCTAAGAAAACGTTGTTATTATTTACGTGCTCCGCCCTTAGGCACTACAAGGAAAGGAGGGATGCTTTCGTGGAGGACTTTCTGAGGAAAACTGGCTCGTATGCACGTCACACATGGGGAAAACCACGAAAACGCCCATACAGCCAGCCCGTTAACGGGAATCGAACCTCGGACCACTACCAGTGCTCAGCGACTTAACGGCTCGGCCGCTGGTGGACCGTCTAAGAATATGAACAGAAGTGTTGGAAAAAAAAAGACTTATTAGAAATTATGTTGTTTTATTTTTTGTATTATTATTATTTTTTAATTTTAAAAACATAAACAAGTTAAAATGACAGATTCTAATTGTTTTAATTAATGTAGTGGCTGCACTTGATGTATTCATGCACTTTTTTTAAAAATCTGGTGTAAAATTACTTTACTTATTTCTTAAATCGCCTCTTCAAAAATATTCAATATGTTTTTATTTTCCGTAGTAAATTATTAACTTGAATAAATCATGCTTCCACTAGGTAAGAAAAGGGAAAAGTTAGTAAATAAGATTGGTTCGATGGCAATTTTTATTTTAAAATTATAAGGTATTTCTCCCGCCTTCTTAGTATCCTTCTTGGTGTAATGGTTAACACACTCGGTGCGAGGTTCGAGTTCCGGCGAGGGCATTTCTCATTCTTCATGTCTCCCGCATCAAAAAATTCCTAATGACCCTTCAGTGACGCCCGAACTAAAAAAGGTGGTGGATGGTGATTCTTCACTGTCAGGATTTGGCGATTGGGTCCCCTAATCCCCTCGTCTTTTAAAAGGGGGAGTATATGAGGTATATTTTCCGCCTTCGTAGCATGCATTCGTGGTGTAATGGTCAGCACACTCGGCGCGTGTTAGAGAGGTTCGAGTCATAGCGAGGGCATTGCTCATTTTTCACGTCATTCGAATCTGTTTTATTATCTATTTCATATTTTGTAAAACTTTAACGAATTTTGCTTCCGAAATTAGGAACTAATTATAATAATACCCAGCATCCTTACGCGGGGCACTCACGTTAAGGCTCTTTCTTGGCAATCACCGGCGGATGTGCTCGAGTGATACATTCTTTTAGACTCCCTTATGCAATAGTCCCTTGCTAATAACCCTTGCTTTTAAAGTTTAGATGTATTGTGCTTGTTAAGTTTCCTGAGCTAAAAGCTTTAATATCGTGTTAACTAATCTTGATTCATGCAAACTAATATGTATTTTTTGTATAATTTTAGAATTAAATGAATTAATTTCCTGAAGAATATGGTACGTCACATGATAATAAATGAAGTGTGTAATAAATAAGCTGTGCTTGAACATCATTTCGCATCCAGGGTTGCTCGGACTTTACGCTGAGGGAAGAGGCTTTATTTATGAAAGATGGATGTAGTTTTTTTTTTCGAAATCTCGGATAGACAGTGATTTTGCTCTTATTTCGGTTCAACGTGAATTGTGGAAAGTTTTTCCAAGATCGAATAAAATTGTAGAACAATACAACTAACACGGCGCCTTGTAACAATTTGAGTAAGAATTGATACGTGCTTTGTCATCGGTTATGTCTATTGTGAAATAAGCTTTCGAAAATCACCATCTTTGGCCGATTTCTTTACCTTTTACGAAATATTCGCAAAAAAACTGATAAAGAGTTCACTTAAATTCTGCTTTAAAGGTTCTGGAAAATTCTACAGTACTGTAAAGAGTAAATGAAAACAACGCTATGTAACACATTTAGCCGTGTAACGCATATTAACTGATAACAGGAACGCAACAACGACAATGTGGACCTAAGACGAGTGTCGCGAGTGCAACTTTTTAATCAAACAAGTGTGGATCCCTTGGAGTGATTTTTTAAAATTTGAAAAAAGTGACTTAGATGATTTTAGTGAATGACCTAGGGTTATTTCACCGTTCCGTTAGTAATTAATAATAATTGAAACGAATCTGCGTTTATTGCTTATAAATCGCTTAATTCGTTAATTAACAGCAGAATTAAATATCTTGCATTTTGCTGAACGACAGCATGCTAAAGATATTTTAATTCGGGCCTTCTTTTAGATCGCTGAGTTATTTATTAAATTCGAAAGACAAATATATATATTGCATTTTGCCGAGTGGCAACAATTATCTTACGTTTCATAGAATGGCAACACAAAGTTTTGAAATCGTTAATTTTTTAATCAAAAGTTCGTTAAATGTATGTATAGAGAAATTTGCTTTGTGTGTAAAGAGTTTGGATACCGTGATATGGTTTTCGCGAAATCTTACATTGGCATTGACCTTCCTCATGTTTTGAAGGTTTATTGTACCATATTCATCAAGATAGGAACAAAACTGTAGATTTGTGTGAATTACTAACACATGAATGGACACTCTTCTTTATTTAGGTAAGTAGTGCGTTTTTTTTTTTTTTTTTACCATTTTGGCGCTTTTTATGCGTTGTTCGTCTCGGGCAATGAAACTGTGGCTCCGTATATATTTTAGATTCATGAATACTCCCCGCTCCGTTTTTGCCTTCCGTTCGCGACGGTTCTTTCATGAATGGGGGTTTACCGTAATAACTGTTGTGGTGTTTTGGATCTCAAACGATTAGTGTGTGTAAGAATGAGGCAATTGAGGCCGCTGCGGATGAGATGTGGGGAGGAGAAAGAGTGGAGGTAAATGTCACATGTTTCCTGTGATCACGTGACGCGAATGACCCCAAAAAAGGGGGCGGGAAGGCCGGCTGCCGCTTGATTTCGTGATCACTTTATTTTGCAAGCGCGGAAATCGCGCATATCTGAGCTAACACGGTCTTTCTCTGGCTGTTTTATTTATTTATTTATTTATTTTCCCCTTTCTCTATTTGTTATAAATAATATAAGCTTCGCACGCGTAAGAATGCGTCGTCGCGAATAAAACTTTGTCTGAGAACTAATTTTGTTTCTGCTATTTTGCCTTTACGACAACTGATTAAGTACAGCTTGCTTTTATCTTATTGAAGTTCCAGTAGTCGGATGATACGTAATGTGGTTTTAAAGTGTATTTTTTTATAATTTATCTTATTTTTGATATTTTAGTTAGAACAGTTATGGCATTTTGTTCGTTGTTGTCTTGTTGCTAAGTGCAACAATTCTTTTCATAAATACATTCGTACATCGGTATGTTGCCATAAAAACTTTTGTTCATTTCTTATTATTGAAATTAGTGAAGTGGATTTTGAACTTAAAGGAGAGCTGTAGGAAATGTGTAAGAAAGAACTTGCAATGTAAGTCATTCAGATTGTAGCAAACACTTTAGACCAGCGAAGTTTATGCGATCTGAGCTTTGTTCAGGATCTATAGCCACTCATAGACTTTACCAAAATAGTCCGTTTTTATTTTCGCAAATATTCTTTTAGCCATAGACATAACAAAATTTATCTTAAATTATGTTTTTAAAAGGAGCAGTAGAAGTAGATGATGTACATTATTCAGCGAAAAAGCGGCTAATGAACTTAAGAATATTCCGTTATCAAATGACACGGTGAGAACCATTAAATAAATAAAAATAATACTTACTAAAACTAAATTGCTAAAACTAAATCTTTACAGCTAAATAAAATGGAACTCAGGAAAAGAATTTCAGTTGTGGGAGGTGTCTGTTTGTGCATTTTTATTTATTTTATGAGCGAAAAATGATGCGAATGGTAAATATCGAGATACTAAAAAATACATTACCGTTTGAATAAAAGCAGAATATATGTAATTCTTTTTAATTTAAGTCTTAGTGTACGCACAAAGCAAAGACAGACATTTTGCTGTCGGCTTACCATATAACACTAAAAACCTAGCTTGAATAACGGTCAGTAGTTTTTGCCAAAAAACATTTTATCTTCCGTGTTATAAAAGTGCGTTGCTAATCAAACTAGCAAAGCGAAACCCCTAAGAACTGATTTTAGCCGCAATCCTTTAATATTATTTTGTAACAAGAGTTATGACATTACTGTAGTAAATAAGAACAATTTTAGGTAACTTTAACAATGCATTAACACAGAAGCAATAAAGAAAAAAAAATAAATAAATTATTTCACAAAATTTGTATGATGCAGGAAACAAAGTACAGAAACGCAATGAGTTATTTATAAATTATTACTTAAGGTGGGCACTGGCAGCTTCACATAGTTACGAGAATTGTAATGATAATTATAGATAGAAGTGATGTTATTCTCTGATTTCCTAAGATTTAAATGGAAATGACGGAAGTAGGCACGAAATTGTGTTATGCCCAACTTTTCATGAATTAACATTATTCCTGACAAACCACGGGTAACTGGCGATTTGTCGGAGAGTGTAATTCTGCATAGTCTGAAGTTGCTTCCGGTTTGTTTTGCAAGATTATACCCAAACAGTGCAGGCATAACTAAGCAATATGGTTTTGTAAATGTGTAACTTGTTGTCGGGTGCCGTGTCATAGATTAAATGAGCAGTCGAATTTCTCTCCGTTCCCGAAAACACTGAGTCAGAGAACTTTGGAAATTCTGTGAATGAGTAGCTCCTGTCCGACCGTGATCCTAAGATTTTACGTCAATGGGGGAATATTTAGCTCTTTTTGTGTTTTCTAAAAGGTTAAGTCATCCGAAGATAGCAGTAGAAATTCTTTAACTGAGTAGCCCCAGTGACCTGACAGCTTGTCCAATCCTGATTGTGTCCTTCCTGAAGACGTCACGAAGGTCACCCCCTTATCGCAAGAATTTACGCCAGTGTGTGTGGGAGGGAGGCTAACTTAGTTCCATTTTTGTGCTTTTAAAGGTAAGACATGCAAAGCTTGCGACAATGCTCTACATAGAGAATTTTCTATGATTCATCAGTACAGTGTCGACCAATCCAAAAAGACCTATGATTTCTCCTACCCCCCTTTTTTTTTTCTTCGGGAAATCAGTCCTGAAATTTCTTTTCTTGAAGACTGCATTTACAGCATGCTAGAACATTGCAACGGATGCCGAAATTGTGGTAGATAATGAAATGCCCATGAGCCGAAGATTAATGAAGAATTACTTAATGATTATAAAAAGTTACAGTGAAAAAAAAAAGAAGAAAACGATATTAATAAACTGCGTATAGACTGAACCAGACTTGAAATACTTGCTTCGATTGTAGCTTTACAGAAAGTTTTCTAATCCTGAAAAGACATAGAGGAGATGTTAAATTATTAACGGATTATCTTGGCTAAAATATGTTGGGTAATTACTTATATTTCTATTATATTACATTTTTGACTAAACAACTTTATTTTGATCATTATAAAACTTTGAAAATTTAAATATTGATAACATTTTTATTTAAATGTTTTGCATGCCGTTAATTTTATATGCATTTTTACTCCAGAATTTATCAGCAGTTTAAAACTTTTATTATCTCAAAAACTCTTTGATCTCGATTCTCTCCCCCCCCCATCTCTCGCGGGAGGTTCAGTTAAATTTCTAACTGTTGCAAATAATACATTGCATTTTTTTTAATTAAAAAAAAAAAAAGAAATGAGAGAGAGAGAAGAAAAGCATACACCCCTTTCCAGCGTTTCTGCAGGTATTTCGGTTAATATTATTCTAATTTCGGAGACTATTTACTGTCGAATTTTTTATGCCTTTTCTCACGAAATTTGAGATATATATTTTCAACTACATTTTGAATCGTTCATAAATGATACCTAGCAGCCAACTCTTCCGGTTTTCCATCACACCTTCCGGTAGTTCACTGAATTTCCTGGTTTTTTAATTTTTGTCTCAGAAAAATGGTTTCAGGAAATAAATGAAATTTATTGAATTAATGAAGTTTATGCAAACTCCATTCCTTCACGCCTACTGATTTTCGGCGTAATTTTTAAAAACAATTTTGTTCGATTTGTATTTTCTTAATCACCGTAAACATTTGCAGAACTTTTTATTGAGATTAATCAATGTTTAATCAATTTATATTTGTATATAAATTTGTTTTATATCAGTAAAAGGTAGAGTACTGAATTTGTAGAGTCATTAGGTTATTTCAAAGCAGAAGAGACAAATGATTAATGCCCTCGCCGGGACTCGAACCTCGGACCTCTCGAAATGCGCGCCGAGTGTGCTTGACCATTAATTACACCACGAAGGCATGCTAAGAAGGCGGGAGAAATACCTTATAAGTTTATCCGCGCAATAAAATTTTTACATTAATTATTAATTTTATTTTCATCGTGTTTAAAATTATTTTGACAAATTAAAGATTTTTCTTCCCTTCTCAGGATTTTCTGAGCATCAAATTGTAAGAAAATTGCATAATAAAATTAGCTGACGAATATAAAATTTAGAATACCTAATTAAATAGTAATAGATTTCTAATTAGAATCATATTATAAATAGTTAAGTGACATAAATCTTGCATTATGTTAGAAGTGACGTGGCTTTACAGTGCGAAAGCCTACCGGAAGCTTCTTCTTGCACGAGTTTACCTGGGTTTTCATATTTCAAGGTTTGTAGTTATGACGGTAAGTTACATTTTTTAAAAATATAAACAGACAAAAATAAAGCATATGCCCCGCAATATCCTATAGATATTTCGGTTACATTATTGTAAATTCCGAAACTGTTTTATGTCGATTTTTTTTTTCTTTCTTTTACTGCAAAATTTGAAATACCGAGCATCATTATAAATTATATATTACATTTTCTTAAAAGTAAACATAAGGAAAAAGCATTCCCCCAACATTTTTGTAGGTGTTTCGGATAATATTATTGTAATTTTCGAAACCTTTTCCGTGAACTTTGAAATGTCGAAGTTCAGCTGGATTTTGAATCGTTATAAATGCAACATTGCAATTTTTTTTAAATGAAAAACGGGGGGGGGAAGGCATACCATCTTCCCCTCCAACATTCCTGTAATTTTGAAAAGTGTTTCATATGGAATTTTTTTCTTTTCCTGCGAAACTTGAGCTTCGAGGCTCAGTTACATTTCAGATCGTTATAAATGTGTTTTTTTTTTTTAAGTAAAAGGCAAAAGAGAAAATAAAGTATATCTCTCAACTCAACATACCTATAAGTACTTCGGCTTATTTCGCAAGTATTTTATTCATGTGTATTAAGGATATTTTTCATTCGTAAGTATTAAGCAGAAATTAATCATTTATGCACTATTTTTTTCTAACGCTAATTTCTACTAAATTTTTCATGTATCATGGCATGCAGTCATATTATGCAAAAATAATGTACAGCGTGCAACTTCTTTTATGTACATTTTAAATGGTAATCATCGTATCACTATAAATTTAATTATCTTGCTAAAAATTTAAAAAAAAATTGTTAGATATTAATTGTTATTTTTAACCGCATACAGTTAATTGGTGTATGCTTAATTTTCAGAGTAAGCCATTTAACACTTCCATTTTTTAACGCTGGTGCATCCATTAATAAACTTCATCCAAAATTGGCTCTTTTATTATGTTTCCAACGGAAGAAAGAAGTAAATAAATATACAAGTAATACTTTACTGTACTTTTTTTAACTCTTTTCTTTTCCAAAAGAATTCAGTTCACTGTTCGAAATTTTATGCTTGGGGCATAATCAATTTAAATTTTACGCCGACGAAGGAGATTTATTTTTTCGTTCATCATGATCCGATCTTTCGCACAAGCAAGCGGTGTAACCGACTGCAGCCATTAATCATTCAGTCATAAATTTCTCGCCAAGCATATATTCGCCAGAATGCTTATTCCGCCAAATATGGTTGCCAAAAGATACAGTGGAAAAGTCTCGTTCGCGAAAGGATTGCCTGCGTTTGGGGATAAACAAGTTGAGATTTTTACGCAGGGCGTTTTCCGAGTTGACTCCAGCGCGCGTGTTAGTCCTCGTTCCATATTTTAACGTTGAATTTTTTTACTGACTCATTCCAACGTTTTTTTGCTGTAGTGTTAGCTGCATTTTATAAGTTTAAAATCATTATATTTCGCGTAATTTTATTTACTACGCATGCGAAGAACATAAGTATCAATTTAAAATTTCTTCTAATAATCCAGTGATATTGCAGCTGTCGTTGCCCACGCAGTTCTGACGCAAACTGAAAAATGTGCGCGAAGCTGCGAAACTAAATCACACCCGAGACTGTATGGGCTGTTTACTTTTTATCACAGCTGTGCAAGTATTGCGAATATGTGTGTACTGGTTGGGAATTGGGCATGAGCAGGCGGTACAATGAAATTTGTTGCAGTTTTACTATATTGAAAAATATTTTTATTTAAACACTTTCTTCGCCCGCTTTTTTTTTTCCGTCACGATAATGTTAAATTTTCGAGAACAATCCAAAGGCTTATTGTAAGAAAATAGCTCTCTTTTTATTCCCCTTTTCAGGCGTTGAGTAGTTCCTCCCTTTAATATTGAAAAAGTTTCAAGCATTACTGTTTACATTTCTCCTTGATTACATCCGGAATAAATAACTGAAGGTTTGTCATTCCATACGGAATAACTTTCATTTAGTACCGCCCAGTTTATAACATTACCCTACGGCCGAGTGGTTAAGACCCCAGAATGCAGGTAATTCGACCTGGTTTCGAGCCTAATAACCTAAACCTAACCTCCAAAATATAACAGTACATTTTTTAGATTGTGTAGAAATCCAGTCTTTTTAATACGAGCGAGAACTTTTTAAAAATACTTTTTTGTGAACATTTTGTATTTCATTAACATTAATAACATTAAAAAATGAGCAAAATATTAATAACATTAAAAAAGTGAAGTGAAAGGTCAGAAGTGTTCAAAATTGGTTAGCTGAACGTCAGTCTGACTTCTAACACCTTCCCTAACTACCGCATAAACCGGATCTTAACCCCATAGTAAATGTATGGGATATGGTGGAAAAACGTATCCGACAGTACTCTTCTTTTCCATCTAATTTACAGGGTCTAAAAAGCTGCATAGCCACAAATGCCATGGTATTCTCTGGAAGTAAGTGCATTTCAGAAGCATGTAGACACGATGCCCAAACGAAGCAGAGTAGTTATTTGTGCATAAGGTGGTCTAATAAAATACTGATCTTGGGTTTCTAATTCGTTGGCTAGTGTCTGTATGATTGCTGCCAGTGACAAGAAGAAAAAGCAGTTTTCACTTCTGGAAAAATGTTATAAAAAATTCTCACTGAAATTTTAATTTGTAAAACGATTTTAGGATTAGATACACACTGTTTATGATTTTACAAACTTTCCTTCATAGAATTTGAAACATATTACGACTGCAACAAAATTGAAAGTAAAAAAGCTTTATTTTAAATAGTAAAGTGTTTAAGATTATACTTCTTGTTTGTAGAGTGTAGAAAAATATCTCGTTTAAGTGCTAAACATGTGCAAAACGGTATTTATCAGTTTAGCTCTCAAGAACTCGTTAATTAAAGTATTGTCGAGTTTGCGTAAAGCCGTTTTTTCTAGGAAATGTTACTTTTGCGATATAATTACGATAAGAAGAAAAAATACGATGTGTAAATACAGAAATTCGAGCAAATAAATCAGAATTTTACTACATCACCGCTATTTTTTATTCCTTCTTATCTCTGTAAAAGACACACGATTCGCAGTTAACTTCTTCACAAGTTATTTTAAGGATACTATTGACATCTGTTCCAACAACTCGAAGCGCGATTTTCCCAGTAGAGGCGCTGTTTTTCCTTGTAAAAGACAGACAGACGAATGCCGCCGTCTGTTTACTTTTATTTATGCAAATCCTATCACTTGTTGTCTAGGAACTGCGAAGGTGTCTTCATGGAAAAGCTGTTTTTTTTTTTTTTCCATAATTTGCATATGAAATGAAAACAGGAAAGGGAAATGCAGCATTGTGTAACTTTCCATGCATTGTTTATGTGAAGGTTTGTATAGAAATTGATGAATGAATCACACTATAAAAGAAAAAAACAGTTACAGAATACCTAATACGTATAACTGTAATGCAGTTTTCAAGAGTTATTGAAAAAATATCTTTTCTGAATGGTAAAATTGTTTATAACGCCTATTTTTTTTTGGGTATCGATTTAAATTGACGAAACGTCTTTTGGTCTGCGTAAAGTGTAACATATCGCAGTAAATTAAAATTTTTAGCTCTGTTCGCGAAATTTAAGTCGTAGCCAGTTAGTATAAAGTAAGATTTATTATTACATTTCGTTCTGAAATATGGTTATTTCATGTTATTCAGTGTTTACACATAACCATATTTCTTTTCGCTCAGGACCTTATATCTAAATTGAAAAATAAAATAAAATGGGGCAATTTTATATTACAGTCATCCGCCCACATTGGTACATGTAATTCCTCTCTGAAGTATTGTCACTAAAACAAAAGAAATGTTGCCAAATAAAATTCTTAAACTGCTATCAGAGCTGTGTGTTTCATTCGGAACTTCGTAATTTGTCAAGATGTTTGAAAATCTATCATATCCGTGACTAAATTCTCGATACAGAATATAAGTATTTTATTAATATTAAAAACGCCAGCTATCAAGAGGTCTTTAGCTTATCAGAACGTACAAGACTGACCGAGGTGAACTTAATTTTTAAATGTATCAGATTAGTTCCTCATAACTCGGTCAGGTAACATACATTCTCAATATTTATTTACAAATAATGCTTAGACAAAATACCACTGTGCCAGCTCGAATCTAACGTTTTAGAGTTAGCGTTTATGCATCAGTTTCCTTCATAATGCTTTGAGGAAAATCTTCTCCTATGCAGATTGAATCCATTAGTTGGATAATGTCTGCTGCTAAATCGTGATCCACGATGGCGCTAAAAGTAGGTAGAAAAAGAATTGTCTCATATTTATATCAGTACTAGCGAAAGTACCCGATGCCAGTTATCCTTCTCTAATAACGATGCAAAAAAATACGATTCATAGTCATACATTTTTCAGTCTGATGCTATATGGAATACACATAAAAAATTTCCATAGAAAAATAAGCTAATTCTCTCTCATTATATCAGCAACAATGGCACGCCGTTTTTAATGATTTTCGTCTGTCTAATCAGACGATCGTAAATATTTCACTTATATTTAATTTTAGTCGATTAAATGTAGCAAAAAATTGATCATAATTGATCAAAAGTCAATAATACGAACAAACACATAAACAGACATTCTTCTTTTTACATTCCTACTATTAGCTCACACTCTTCCTATATCTTGTTCAAATTTTCAGTGGTTAGTAAAATACTTTTTATTCATCCACTCAAGTTTAAATACATTTTTTTTAAACTTGTAGTGGATGACACTTGATGTTAATACAGTTATTTTTATTTATTTTTTATTTTATTTATTTATTTATTTTATTTTATTATTATTTTTTTGTTTTGTATTTAAAAAATGTTTCTTTGTTGATCTAAGTAGAAACTGACTTGACTATAATTTTTTTTTTAATATATTCCTTGTTATATATAGATTTTGTAAAACTTATAAATTTTTGATTAACAAACTTTACGATTTGAAAGCGAGCAGGAGCAACACTTTTCGAAATAAACATTTTTATATCCAACGCGCCAGACTGTTGCCACTCGGAAAAATGACTGCGAAAATTAGCGCTTTCAAAGTTTTTTAATTAATATCTCGACTGATTAAAGTCTTACGAAGATGAGAATAGTCGAAATGGCTTCCCAAGAATTTTTGGAATCAAGAGTAATGTATTTAATGTTTAGCAGTGCTATTTTTATTTCATCGTAAAACTTAAAAATTTCTTATTAACAAATTCTACGATTTGAAAGCGAGCAACGGCAAGCCTTCTCGAAATAAAGCAGATTTTCATCTCCAGCTTGTGAGATTGTTGCCACTCGAAAAAATGAGGGCGAAAATTATCGTTTTTCCGAGTTTTTAATTAATATCTCTGATTTCAGCTTTTTTTTTCGGGGGGGGGGAACAGAATTGTGGAAAGTTTGTGACGATAGCTGTAGTAGTGACTGAGTTATTAGGGGATTAACACACAGACTTTCATCTTTATATGTATAGATAGATAAATAGCTGTATAAAGAACTGGAGGAAATAAGGAGCAAGAAGTTTTTGAAAAAAAACTTCGTGGCTGGAGTCGATCGCGGGGTCATCGGTATACTGGAGGGCCTAACTACGGCCTTTTTGCCCCTGCAGTATATCGATGCCCCGGACGTAAATTCATAGTCTTTAAAATAGTTTACCTTTCTGTCGTTGGATACTTTTTTAGTAAAGTAAATTTAAACTTATAAATAATGCATTGGGATTCGTTAGCGTGTGAACATTTTATAATTTCTAGTTTTTTTCAAGTCAACATAATATCATAGATCGTCCTTCGTTAATAAGATCAGTAGAAATTGATAATGAGTGGGAGTAAGCTACAACTTTAGATTATGCATCAGCAGTATGATGCTCATTTAAGAGAATTTCGTAGTCTTGAAGAAATCTGGGTATTTTTGCAATATATTGTTTTCTCTTCATTGTTTTCTCAGAGAGCTGTAATAATTTTAACGTTACCATAGAATTAGTATTAAAAGTTTTGTGAAAAGTTTTTTAAATTAAATTTATTCATTTAAAATTAGGCTAGATTTCATCTTGTGATGCATTTAAAAATTCCTGTTACTGCGAATAAATGTAGGGAATAAATTTATTAATGGTTACTTTTTCACCTTATTCGTCAAAAATTGACAATTTTATTAATAATTGTTGTTGTACATTACCATACAGTAGCAGATTGTTTTACTTCGTCGTAAATATATTTATATTGTAAAAAATGGGAGAATCATTTTTAGAAAACATTCAAGTGTAGCTTAAAACTGTACGATTAAATTCAAGTGTAATTTAAAACTCTGCGATTAAGTTTGTTGTTAAGAGACCAACGTTATTATTATTCAGCAAAAGCGGCAATTTGGCATGCGTTCGGCTTTCGAAGTTACGGTGGTAGAGGAAGGTTTTTCGAATGTTCGTCACTGTCGCACGCACTTTTCTCCGATGATGTCAGAAGACGTCATTCTTGGGGCTTCCGACTGTGCACTTTAAAGTCTCCTACGGTGTTTGTGTGTGTGACTCAAAAGACATTTTCTACCACTTCGTGTCGAATTGCTTGTAAATTTCATTTCCTTGGCTACTTTGCGGTTGCAGGTAAATTAGTGTAAGATAGTTCAAAAATATGATAGCATCATCTTCTGTATTGCAGAGTTTATTGAAAAGCAATTGTGTTAGTATAGTTTAGAGTTTCGATTTTCTGAATTGAGTTCGATCGCAAAGGCTATTAAAAAAAACTTTGATTAAAAGTAGCAGAAGAAAAAAAGGTAATTTTAAGTAAACTGTTTATTCTTCAGCATATTATTTATTTTAATTTGGAAGGTATTCAAACATTAAGTATTCTATTTTGATATATTAAATTAAAATTTTCAGCTTCTGTAAAAAAAGACGAAAGAATGCAATACTCTTAACATCCGTATTTTAAATGGAAACTAACGCATTTCTCCCTGCACGTCCTCTCCCTCCTCTCCAAGTGACTGATATTTTTTTTCCTTCAGTCGTAAGCAAAATTCTTTTGCATTTACATGAATTGACTAAAAATCATGCACTCATGAAAATAGACTTTCGTCGGATTAGGCGACCGCAGTTCGCAGAAAACAGGCAGCCGCGCGGTAGCGCTATCCTGGAGTAACAGGTTGGCGATTTTCGAACGAAGTATGCTAGAGCATTTGTGTATGGTAGCTAAGCGAAGCTCAGTCAAGATGAAAAATTATCTATTATAGGCAAGTCTTGGCTCCGTAGATCCTTCCGGAACACAATGTAAGTCGTCATGCTGCCAAATTGGTCGTGACACGTTTCGAAGCTCATCTCTGATCGGTAGGAGTGAAGAATAGAGTAAAAGTGCAAAGTGTTACCTGGCAAGTTATCCTAGAGAGTTAGGAAAGTTTATCAGTTTAAATTAAAAAGCTAGACTTGATTTTGACTCAGAAGCCCTAAAATGGCTCTAGGTCTCTTCCTGTTTCTATTGCTACGATAATCATAGCTCAGAATTGGGATCGTGGGGTTCTGGACTCTAGGAATTTTTCTGTAGAAGTTTTTAAATAGTTTTGTCATGTAGACATTAATTTTTTTAATATTGTATTCACGGTGGATAGCTTCATTGCGAATAAACCAACGACAGTTGGTGCCTTGCCTGAGTACCGAGTTCTGAGCTAGTTGCAGTTTTTTAATTGCGGTGTTACTACCGTAGTATTATACAGGGCAGGCATAAGTAATAATGGGTCGTAGCATGGCCTTATAGATAAGTATTTTATTTTCAGTAGATAGAACGCTGCGCCGAGCAATTGGGGGGGGGCAAGTGTGGCTTTACGCGCTCGGAACTTATCAAGTACTTGTTTAATGTGGGGCTGCCATGTGAGCTGTTTGTCAAAAATAATTCTTAAGTATGGGACTTGCTCATTGGTGTTTATTTTTCTTGTAAACAAAATAACATCTGATTTATCGACATTTATCTTGATTTTCCATGTTGTAAGCCATGACTCCAGTGCATGAAGGTGTTTTTGGAGTGTTTGCTTTACTGAGCTGACAGATGCATTTTGTGTGCGAATTACCGTATCGTCAGCGCACATAGCAATTGTTGTGTCCTGTTGTTGTGGGATGTCGTTCGAGTAAGTGTTAAAGACTGTGGGGCCAATCAAAGACCCTTGGGGGACTCCCGCCTTAATTGGTCTAGTAGGTAGAATGTATGTTTTTAACTCGAACGACAAAGTGTCTATCCATGACGGTTATGATGTAACCTGGGAAACCTAGGTTTATGAGTTTGCATATGAGGCCTTCCAGCCATACCCGATCAAACGTCTTGGCAATGTCGAAAAAGACTCCGCCAGTGGTAAGTTTATTTTGTAGGCCACCAGAAATCATCTCTGTGACCCGGTATAGTTGATGCTTTGAGTGTCGCTTTCTAAAGCCGTACTGCTCTTTTATGAGAATACTATTTTCTTCAGAATAATGCATCATTTTCTGGAGGATATCATGCTCCGTCACTTTACTAAGTGCGGAAAGCAGGCCTATTGGTCTATGAGACTGGGTCACAGGGGGATTTTTCTGGCTTTAAGATCGGGCAGATAATTGCCGTTTTCCAGATTTTGGGATAGTGACCACTTTTCAGTATGAATTTTGTCTAACTTGAAAATCGTGATTAGTCCCATATTGGCTAACATTTTGTTTGAAACCTGGTTTAAGCGAGGGCTTTTCTTAGTTTTCACTTTAGTAGTGTATTCAAGAACGTCTGACGGTAGGACTGGAGAAATGCTGTCCGTGTGTGACTGTGTAAGGGAGCTTGTTAGTGTATGGGTGACTAAGTTTTCTGTCTGGGGGGGTGAAATGTTGTTGATGCAGAATTGAGAGGCGTAGTGATCGGCTAGCGACTCAGCCTTCTCAATGTCAGTGTAGGCAATTCTTTGTTGACCATTTAAGGGCGGAATATTCGTGTAGCATCTCTTGAACTTCGTTGTTGCTTTCCAGAGAGAATTATCCTCTGGAGTGAGCGACTCAAGATAATCAGCCTAGTTACGTTGTGCCTGATTACGAGTCAAGAGTCTGACTTCGTGATTCAGTCTATTAAGGACGGATTTGTCCGCCGGATTCCGGTATCTTTGCCACTCCTTTCGAACGACGTTGCGCTGCTTGATGAGTTGTCTTATTTTTGAGTTATGAGCCTTGTTTCTGGTTTCAACAGTTTTGCTATTACTTTTTAATAGGTCAAATAATTTCTTAGTAAAATTATTGATTGCTGCGTCTAACTCATCTTCATCTTGAGATAGTGTAGCGAGTGTCGAGAGCTTCGGTATAACTAGACCAATTGGTAATGAGGACCCTTTTGTGCGGTGCGTTATGGCAATTAATATCCAGCTCAATAATCACAGGGTTATGGTCTGACGACAGTTCAGCCAGACTTCCTACTAGTGTATTTTTAACACCTTTTAGCAGGTAGATATCAATAATAGAGGCTGAGTTATCACCATAACGTGTTGGGTTTTGTGGAGCTGCAATTGTAAAGCCTGCCTAGTCGGCAGAGCGGACTATTACATTACCTAAAGTGTTGTTATAAGTGCAGTTCCGCTCGCGGTGGTGTGCGTTAAGATCTTCGCCTATTATGATGCGATTGTTAAGTTTAGAAAGCGTTTGCAGATCAACTGCAACGTTTCCGTGAATATTTCTTTTAGGTGCAATATAGGCAGAGATAACAGTGAATGGTCGTGCGTGGTGTGGAATGATGGTAATGGCTAGAGCTTCAACAGCTAAAAGCCGTGGTGTTGTTAGAGGATAATGAGGGATGGAGCGCTTAACTAAAACAATTAGTCCTCCTTCTGCATGCCTGGTGTGTCTAATTCCATCAATTCTCTAAATGTTATAATAACAGGTGCTAAATTTTTTATTGGGACCAAGTTTGTGTTCCTGTATGAGGATGATATCGGGACAATACTCATCTATAAATTCACGCAATTAAAAAATTTTATGAAACAGGCCATTAGCGTTCCATGTTACAATCCGTAGGTTGCCACCGTCCATAATTAATTTTTTATCTAGCCCATTAATTTCCTCCATGGTGAGGTACAATGAATTAGTTTTAGCTCCAATATCATTCATATTCCGCATAGCGGGTACCTTACTTTTAAATATTTGAGTGACCCTTTTGAGGTCAGTGCCAAAGGCACGCTGGAATTCATTTAGGATTTTCATTAATTCTAGAAGATCTGCAAGACTACTAGTCGAAAGATTATTATTACTAAGTGCATTATCAGAGTTTTGATTATGGACTGTGGCCGCTACGGCGCGACTATTATTACTTAATGCAGCAGCAGGTTCGGATGCCCTATTTGCCTTTTGGCTGGGTTTAGTTGGATTAGCAGCTTGCGCGTAACTGAACCTTTCGCTAATATTAGAGGGCTTTTTCTTTTTTCTTAATAAAGGAAATTTTTCGCAGGCCCTATACGAGGCTGGGTGTCCTTCTTTACCACAATTTTCACTATTAGGTACAACAAGATGGCCTTTCTGATCACGATTTTGAATCTTATGGAAACCGGCGCATTTCACACATCGGAAAGCCACATGGCAATTCTCCAATGAGTGATGCCATGCCATTTTTGGCAATTGAAACATTGAGGTACCTGATACCTAGAGACGTACTTTTCTATTGTGATGGCAAAACAGAGAAGCCCGGGAGTTTATAAATTTGTTCAATAATATCATTTGTAAACAGTTGAACTTGAAAGAGGGGTGTTGGCGCTCGTGACTTATTTTTGTTAGTTGTACAACCTTATGAACATTATATCCTAATTTGTTCAGCTCACACTTAATTTCGCCAGCATCCATATCAAGAAGGCAAACCTCGCAAGAGAACTTTGAATGGCTTTTCATGTTTAAAATTAACCACAAAGTGATCAATTCCATTATCGAGGAAATATCTGCTGAGAGTCCTGTGGTCATTATCTGTGCGTGGAAGAATTCTAATAAATTCCCCACTCAGTCGGCAAAGAAACTTGCCATCTGGTAGTTTAGCTGCTAAATCTTTAGCAAATTCTGAGAATTTAACATTATCTGCTGGCCTAACCATAATTGGGGGTATTGCATGCTGAGCGGCATTCGGAATCTCCTGCTGCATGTTACCGTTAGGCTGCGATAAAATTCATATTTACATCATTAGAACCACTATTATTTACAGTATTAACTGCAATAGAAGCATTAGAATTAATTCCATTAGCATTATTATTCACAGTATTCATGGGTACATTACCATTACTGCTACTAGGTAAAGGATCACGTGCAGCATCCTGCACGCTAAGAATTTCAAACTTATTAGATAAATCAATGCTATTTTAAGTTTAACTGCCTTGTCAGTTTTGCTGGGCTTCTTAGAATACTCATCATTATCAGACATTTCCGAATCACACTAGTAACACCTTTTCGTTTACTATTACCAGCACTGGGACCACGTGTTCTAGTATTAGGCTTAACGCCAACGTTCGTCAAACTAGCATTAATACTATCACTACTTTTAGCTAAATTAGGATAACAAGCTAGGTAAAAATTGCACATACCTTTTAATATTTCTATCCTTTTGCTCAGCTTCTTTATCGTGGGCACATAAGCATTCGTGTATATATATATATATATACGGGGCACATAAGCATTCGTATATATATGTGTGTATATATATATATATATATATGTGTGTGTGTGTGTGTGTGCTGATGTGCCATGATGATGTGATGTAGTCGTAGCTCAAAGTAACAAACGATGATAACAAAAAGAATCCATTTATTATTTTTCTTGAAAAACAGCTGTGTTAAAATTTACATCTTCGAAGAACAACTAATAGCTTTTTGAATTGATGTTTATTCCATCATTACATTAACGAAAAGACCGACCGATGTTCCTTGGCGAGTTCTTTTATAATCACTGGAAAGGCGGAGCTTCCAAGAAATGACGTCAGCCTCATCAGCCAATCCAGACCAGAACATTTAACTGTACGTGTAGGAAAAAGCGGGAAAATCAATTTGACTACGGGGCTGTGAATTTAATTCCACGTACTTTCGAATAAGAGATCGTCGCCATTAAAATGAAAAGAATATGCATTTAGAATTGTGATTGAGGAATAAACAAAAATAAAAGACGAAATTTAATTTAGGGTTTTATATGTACTTTTGACTATGGAATATTATTATTACATATATATATATATATATATATATGGATCGGTAACCGAGCAGCCGGCACTTAGTTCTTGGTAAGCACTTTTAAGCACATCACTTCTTGATTTTAAGTCACTGAGTTCTGCTTGAGAAGTACGGATATCAAAATAAGCAAATTCATTTGAAGAACACCAGTTATCGAGATACTGACTATTAACATACATCAGTTAATCCAGTAGCACGAAGAGTAGGTAATTCCATATTAGCATCCAGACTATCCATATTGGTAGGGGCCGAAGCCTCGTTAACACCATGTGGTAACGGCGGGAAATCGTCAGCATTCGCCGTATCACCCGCGGACTCCATCGCAAAAGCCGGTTGTCAGTCAAACAGCCAGACTTCCGTCCAACCTGCCTAACGATAGAAAAGTCTGGAATAAGATGACTGGAGACTAGGTAGAATAGATGAATTGCAGAATAGTAGCTTCGAGAATTTGCTTAATTTTTTATTGGAAAACACTCGAGGGATGTCTCTGGCTTAGGAGAGGTCACAGACGATTTTCTAAAAAAAAATTTAGTGCATAAAGGGGGAATCCATGAAAAATATATTCAACATCGCTTTTCGGAAGAAATAAATATTGGCTGTGATTGAACACGAATTGAACTACTAATGTTCGGTGTTTTATTGGACCATTGAAATTCTAAAATTAAATCATTAAATACTAGCGAAGAGGAATTAGAAGGTATCAAAACATTTTGTTCGTCACGTGTATGCCTTTCAAGACTTTTCCAGGAGTGGTTATTATCCATTCCTATCATATCAAATTTTAACGAATTCGTATAATCGATAGTAGAATGATTGAATCTTTGTTGTCATTTCTGGATTTCCGAATCCCGCAGCCCATAAACGGACAAGCGGTAGAATCACTGTAAACCGGTATTTCCGACTTGGGTTCGATTGTAGACGAACGGATTTTCGTGATTTTTCCTATGTGTAACAGAGTATACGAGCCAGTTTCTCGCATAAAGCTCTCCACGAAGGCATCCTTTCAAAATCATTCCTGCGGCCACAAAATATTTTCGTTTCTGTTGCGAGTGAATGGTTTTTTATCAGTGCTCATTATGATTCATAATAATAGAAATCCAAAAGCGAAATTAAGAGAACTCTGGTAATTCTTATCAGGTACTACTTAATTAATTTCGAGTTTGGATTACTGTTAGGATCATTCTATTATAAAAATTTTTCTCGTGTAAGAACTCTGATTTTTAAAATTTTGGTATGCCACTCAAAACCTGTACATAAATTCCCCGCCTTACATATGAGACTCCCTACTAATTTTTCTTGTTTAAGAAGTATACATCAACTTTAATAGTTTTAAAATATCTATATAAAAAATCTAATTTTATAAATTTTAATTTCTTCAAAGAATAACTTTTTTTAAAGTTTCAATCGATAGATTAAACTTCTGATTAAGCATTTACTTAATATGTTGTGATGAAATGTTTCTGCTCACGTGACTAGAAGAGGGAAGTTTCGGAAGATAGTACGTTGATTTTCTATTGACATAACCGATGCAGTCTTGTCAAATGATAGCCGACGAAATAAGCATGTGTTTTAACGTGTATATTAAAATGTCTTTTCATCTTGCTAACAGCTGAATCCTATACCTCAGAAAATTGCTAGAATTGCGATAAGTTGGCTCTTTCTGCAATGAATCAATTCAACCAAAATCGAAAATATAGACATGTACAAAAATGTACTATACGTAATTGTAAAAAGCGTCTTTTCTTTTTTGATGCTGTTGGTGGCTTGAAATTATTTGCTACCTGGCCTGTTACTTTTAGTAGGTTTTCCTTCTTATTAACTGGCCCACGAGTGGCCGAGCGGTAAAGTCGCTGAACACTGGTAGTCCAGTTACAGGCTCGTATACCCCTCATGAACGAACTGCATGGGCGTTTCGTAAATTTCCTTGCGTTGTATGACGGTTTCTAAAAGCAACGTGCGTTCACTACAGTTTACATCAGACGAAAACTTCTCCGATTTAATTACAGTAGAAGTTCATTAGTCCGGCATCCAACAGTTCGGAATGCCCGATAGTCCGGCATCGCTCCGGAAAATTGTAAAAATTTTGGTTTTCTCCAAAAGTGTGTCTTTACAGCAAATAAAACCGCTCGAGAGCTATTCGGAAGTTTTCAGGATAGTTCGAGATCATCCGGAAGCGCTCGGTATTGTTCGGAAACAATTAGCGGCCGGCTAGTCTCAGCTGTCACAACAAATTCAGGTGCAGTGCAGCTCCGTTAATCAATCACGAAGCGTCTTCGCCATTTTTTTGTGCGTTGTTGTTTTGTGTCCTTTCACATCGCAGTAAACGTAACTTTTGAAACTGTTTATAAAAAAAGTGATTTTCGTTCTAACTGTACAGTGACCATGTTTTCAAAACCTAAGCCTTCGAGTTCAAAAGGAGAGAAACGAAAACACGTAACACTGACTCTCAATCAGAAACTAGAAATCATCAAACGGCTAGAAAAAGGCGAGAATAGAAATGTTTTAATGAATGAGTTTAATATTGGCTCATCAACTATTTATGACATTAAAAAACAAAAAGATGAACTAATGAAGTTTGCTTCTCAATCGGTAACAACTGAAAAATTGGCTTCTAGAAAAACATTAAAAAAACCAAAACTGGAACAGCTAGATAGTGTATTGTTCAAATGGTTTAGTGCAGTACGTTCTGAAGGAAAGCCGGTAACAGGGCCAATGATTGTTGAAAAGGCAAAGAAATTCGGCCAAGATTTAGGAGTTGCTGAAAGTGAATGTAATTATTCTGATGGTTGGCTCAGAAACTTTAAGTTTCGGCATGGAATTCGAAGACTTGATGTAACTGGAGAAACCCTTTCAGCAAACCAAAACTCTGCAGAAAAATACAAAGACGAGTTTGAGAAAATCGTGGCTGATAATGATTTAACACCTGAACAGATTTACAATGCTGATGAAACAGGGCTATTGTGGCGATGTTTACCAACATCTACACTAGCTGGGGGAGGAGAAAAAGCAGCCAAGGGTTTTAAAAAAAACAAAGACAGATTAACCGTTTTGCTATGTGCTAATGCGTCTGGAAACCACCGAGTGACCCCTTTTGTGATAGGTAAATCTGCAAAACCCAGGGCTTTTAAGAATGTTACACACTTGCCTGTCCAATACGATGCTCAATCAAATGCGTGGATAACTGCCGCCCTCTTTAAAGACTGGTTTTTTCACCACTTTGTGCCTGAGGTCAAGGAATCATTCAAAAGCCTTGGTCTACCAGAAGATACTAAAGCCATCCTTCTTTTGGACAATTGCAAAGCCCATCCGCCAGTAGATGAGTTAGTTTCTGGAAATATTGTTGCTACTCTGCTCCCACCTAACGTAACATCTTTGATTCAACCCATGGACCAAGGGGTTATTCAAAATTTTAAATGCTTTTATAGAAGGTCTTTTATTCAAGGCCTGTTAAATGCCGACTGTGACGTGACTGATTTTCAAAAAAAGTTTACAGTAAAAGATGCCGTCTATGCTATTGCACAGTCTTGGAACCAGGTAAAAAATACAACACTCCAAAAATGCTGGAGAAAACTTTGGCCAGCTGCAAACCCTGCATCTGACCTAACTCTACAGACTGATGAGGAAGAAAACCATCAAGACGCTCTGACCAAAGTTTTGGATGTCGTTAGAAGTACTGACAATCCCTTGAAAAACCTGCCTGAAGATGAGGTAGAGGAGTGGCTTTTAATCGACGAGAATGAGCCTGTTGAACAAGAACTAACCGATGAGGACATTATCAACATTGTAGTAAACCCTCAGCCTACTCAAAATCTTGAAGAAAATGACTCAGATGCCGAAACGGAAGAAAAGGAAAAAATCAGCTGGGCAGAAGCTGCAGAATCACTAAATAAGTTTATCTCTTTTGCTGAGGCTAGTACTAGCTACAGTGCTTCAGAAATTATTGATTTCCATATCATTAGAAATAAATTTTATACTAAACGCCAAAAGTCAAGAAAACAAAAAGACATTCGTGACTTTTTTAAATCTAAGTGAAATATGTTTTACAGTACGTGTACATACATTATATGAAATGTAAAATAAACTTTGTTGTATGTATTTGCATACTGTATTTTTAGTTTAATTATTAACCTAATTGTTCTTATAATTACCGCCCGATAGACCGGAATTTTCGGTAGTCCGGCACCGAGCCGGTCCCGAACGTGCCGGATTATCGGACTTCTACTGTACCAGAAATTTGATACGTCAAAAGCTGCAAGGCATAATTCATAAGAAAAATCTGAAAGCTTAAAAGGGGCGTTTTTTCAACGTTTTCTGTGTTACCTTTATTTATTAAATATCATGTTCTTTGCATTAAACCTTAAAATTCAATTAAACAGCAATATCACAAAATAATTTTAAAATGACCATATCTTAAGAATTTCTGATACACAGTCTCGCGCGCTGGAGATTTTTTTTTTTTTTTTTTTTACCCGTATAGTTTTGCCACTGCTCGCTTTGAAATTGTTGAGTTTGTTAATCAAAAATTCGTTAAAGTGTTACAAAATATGAAATCGGTAATAAAACAAATTTCAAATTCCAAATTCCAAATTTGGGCTTCCAGATGCCCGTATTCAGAGGAGGATTACGTTATTCAAAATTTAATGGGTTTAGGTACCGTTGTTTTATCACAGTGCGAGAAACATGCATACATTTATGCAGATTCTTCATTATTTAATTTCTTTTAGTATAACACAGAACGATGATATTTGGTGGCAACAGTTTGAAAAGTGATACGGACATTTGCAGTATATCTTCGCAAAATGCCAAAACGAAATTGAAACAAAAAAGAACAGTGAGTTAACTCGAGGAAATGTACATGCATTACATAGCAATGTTTTATGTAATGCATTACATATAAAAACAATAACAATTCATTACAAATGAAATTTAAAAAACTTCTGCGTGGTTTTCTAGTACGTCGCGACCCCTACTCTGAGAATTCTTGCTGAGCTTCTTGTGATCTTCAATCTACGACTAATATCGACTTCTATGAGTCTTGATTAGTAAATCAAACTGATTGCCATAGGCCAATAGCGGTAGTAATTAAGAAATGATGCCCTCTGGCATCAACACCCGGAGGCGAGAAGGATAAGCATAATCAGATTAGCAATATTAAACTGGCATTGTTACATCAATGGCATTTGAACTTGAACTCAGGCAGTAATCTTTAGAGTTGCAGGAAGCGGGAAATCATTCTGTTAATGCATGGCATACTACGGTAATTTTATTCCCGACATGGCATAAATCAGCAGTTTTAAGGCAAAGTAATTTAAGCAAAATTAGGCAGGATGTTCGTTTAAACTTAATTAGCAATTAACATACAAAATCAAATCGTTCTTAATCATGAGTTGATAGCAACTACATCGTTGACATCGTAGCTCAGAGTGAGCTGACAGTCAAAGAACCCGAGACTACGTTGCGTGCTAATCGGAACTTGGAAGTTATACATTTTCACAGTTATCTTGCAATTATAAGCACTGAAAACACTTATTTAAATGATTTTGGCAGATCTTTCAGATGAAGTAACCTTATTGGTTATCGATGGTCACTTGATCGAAGAAAAAATTTTTCATTAACATTGAATAAGTAAAATAATTGTAAAATAATCAAAGTCCATAAGCTTTGTCAGGAAAAAATAGCAAAGTCCATAAGCTTTGTCAGGAATATGCAAAATAAAAATATTTACACTATTTACAGTTTTTACCACCATAATACATTGTGGTGAATCGATCGTGGACGTTTGACCACCGATTCCACAGTGGGATCATAATCTGTTAGTTGCCTAATTGCAGCATATGGAGAGTTTTTTATTGCTTCGAAAAAGTTATGAGCTGTTATGAGAATTTGGTTGTGAATTGGTTCAATTCCTAAGTCCGAGTGAATTTGAGAGTTTCGAACGAACCATGGTGCGTTCACGATTGATCTCAGAATCTTGTTTTGCAGTACATCTATTTTGAGTCTTTCTGTTTTGTTTGCTGCGGCCCATGCAGGCACTGCGTAGAGTAATATTGGTCGAATTAGAGAAATATATAGCATTTTTTTAACTTTGATATTGAGTTTTGATTTTTTCCCTATGAGGGCATAGATTGACATGAATGCTGCATTTGCTTTATTTATAATGTAATTTATATGCTCTTTGAAATTTAAGTTTTTGTCCACATAGACTCCAAGATATTTGTAAGAATTTGCGACAGGGATGATGATATTTTCTATTTTTATGTCCGTATTGACCCGCATTCTTGTTTTGTACCTTCTGTATAGAACTACACAGCATTTATTTGCGTTTAAATTAATTTTCCAGATTTTACACCAGTGTGAAATGACATTAACATGAAGTTGAAGATTATTTAGAGCTATTTGAGGGTTCCTTGATTCAGTAAGTATGACTGTGTCATCTGCATATTTAAGTACTTTCGCATTAAGAGGGTGTGGTAGGTCATTAATATATATATTGAAGTACTTTGGGCCTAAAACACTTCCTTGGGGGACCCCGGTGAAGATTACTTTTTTAGTTGAAAGAGTATCGCCACAGCGAACTTGAAAGGTGCGTCGTTTAAGATATGAGATGGTGAGAAGTAGGAAGCTGTCTGGAAGCAGAAAATTTGATAGCTTATGAATGAGGCCTGCATGCCACACACGATCAAAAGCTTTTTCAAAATCGAGGAAGCATGCAGCAACCCCATTCTTTTTAGTGAATGCCAGAGCAATGCTTTCAACCAAGTTTAAAATTTGGTGTGTAGTACTATGCCCTTTTCGAAATCCAAATTGGAGGCTGTCAATTAGGTCGAATTTTTCTAGGTGTTCAGTCAATCTTGCCGATAAAATTCTCTCAAACACTTTTCCCATTACAGGCAAGAGGCTGATGGGTCTATAGCTGGAAGCAAGTTTTGGGTTTTTCCCAGGTTTGAGTAATGTAATTATTATTGAATGCTTCCACTGTTGCGGAAAATAGCAAAGTTTAATACAAGCATTATAAATTTTAGTTATCTGATTTATGCAATTTCTTGGAAGGGCTTTCAGCGCTTCATTATTAATCATATCAAAGCCTTTAGCTTTCCGGACTTTAAGTTTCTTTATTATTTTTCTAACTTCTCCACTATTTGTACTTCTGATAAAATTCGTAGGAGTTCGATTTTTGATACTATTAAGAGAGAATTGGATATTATCTTCGTGTTCATTTCCTTCCATATCATTTGTTCTAAAAACTTTTTCTAACTCATCAGCCATAAGGTTAGCAATTTCTTCTTCCGATTGGAAGACTCTACCCACGTGACTGATTGAGTGAATTTGATTTGTTCTTTCTCTTCTGATAGAATTAGCGATTTTCCAAACTGTATCCTGTTGTAATTCCATATTATTTAATAGATGATCCCATTTTTGCGATCTGTATTCCATGATATCTTGTTTAATTTTTCTATTTAGGTAATTGACATGACTTTTAACCCTAGGGTTTCTTGTAAGTTGCCATATTTTTCGAGTTCTGTTACGAAGCTTAATTGTATCTATAATACTATTTGGGAGGGTAAGGTAATTTTTAACTTTGAAAGGATATGATGCTTGCTTGATCGCATTTTGTATGTGATAAGTTAGCGAATATACGTCTTCTTCAATGTCTCCACAGTGAGTGTAGTCATTCCGGTTACGAAGTTCAGTATTTCTAAGAATGTTATTAAAAATATTCCAGTTGATCTTGGTGGCGAATTTAGGCAGTGGCGGGTAAAACCCGTAAAAATCAAAATTTACAGGAAAATGGTCCGATGAAAGGTCCTGAACTACTTCCAAGGAAGGGATGTGAGGAATGTTTTTTAAAAGCACTATATCTAGAACTTCCCCGTTTCCGTTGAAATGCATGCGAGTATTGCTGAGCTTGAAAATGGAAATTGAAAATCGTAGAGAACATGGATTTCTTAGCAAAATAATCGGAACAGTAGCCAAAGAAACATCATTAGCATACATACACACAAAAAAAAAAGAAGAAGAAAAAAAAAAAGAGGTGAGCTGAGGAATTTGATTGCTGTGGGTGAAAGGAAACACCTTTCTGAGATCAGGTTTCCTGAACTTTCTATTTCGCTTGTCTGTTTTCACATCTTCCTTTTGCAACAGTCATTCTGTGACGAATGACGTCATGATGGCTTTTCATGGAATCGCCTAAGAAACATCTTTGTAGGATAGCGGTAAACCTGATCCACCGGTGTCTGTCATCAGTCATCGTTTTCCTGGTTTTCGGCATGGGATGTGACGTAGGCTAACAACATGAAGAAATAAACGTCTAAATATCATTCAGTATAGCGAATGCGTAATATTGATATCGACGTTCCAAAAGAAAAAGGCTTTTTTTTAATTACCTTACCGATTATATATCGGTTTTCATCTCATTCTGTTTCATGATGATAGTAGAGGAAAATTATTCATCTATTTTATGATATGCTCACATACTTATTTTCAGTCATCTACAATTTTTTACTATGCACCCGTCTCAGTTTTTCTATGTGAATTATTGTTTTAGCGTTATAGCGTATGTAGTTCTTTAAATTTACAAAAAGGTTAAAAAATATTAAATTAGCTGGAATTTTTTTTCCTGCTCATTAAATATCATTTAATTAAGTAATATGCCTATTTCTTGTGTGTATTCCTAACTAATATATATTACAGGTGAATTAATTTTTTTTCCCCATCAGAAACACTAAAATTTACTTACATTTAATGTAGTACGTAAGGATTTGTAATATCTTCATATTTTCAAGAGCATTAACACTTTTATCCAGATTTTGAGTGCTTAGTACTGTACTGAGTAGCACCAATTATACACACGTAAGTAACTATAAAGCTGCACGAGTGCTTTTAGCTGTCCTGCCGCCGGCTGTTACATCTGCATACAGAACATCAATAATTATCCAAATAATTTCTATTGATTTCGACCAGCGATATAGAAAGTAAAATAATAAAGATTTTAACATGCCATACGTAATAAACCAAAAAAAAATATGATGTAGATACCACATTACTTCCTTGTACGGCCTAATAAATTACACACATTTTTCGCTGCACTTCATTTAAACTTATTTTCTCTAATTTCATTACAGATATACTTCTTAGTTAGTGAAGTTAATTTTCGCTTCGCGGCAAGGAAAAAATATATAAATACTCAAAGCATTTTCATAAAAAATTGTAAAATAGCGCAAATTTTAAATATCAAATGCAATTAAAAAAACAATTTTTACAATTAAAATTAGAATTTCCAAACCAAAACAAGCAATTTGGCCAACGGGCAAAAAGTCAAAATTTTCGGTGCATCAAAATTTAACTTTTGCCCCACTGGACGAAAAGACTCTGAAGTTGGTACGCCAACTGACTATACTATTATGTTACAAATCTAAACGAATAGCCGCCACATTAGGCCTAACAGAACTTTTATGTTGTTGATATTCAAAATTTCAAGGTTCTACGACTAATCGTTTTTGAGTTATGGGAGATAGATACGTAAGTACAAACGTCACGAAAAAATTCACTTGTAAACGCATCTGAAATCCATTTTACAATCAATTTTTGAAAAAAAGAGTCCTTTATTCTGCCCGTACTTACAGATGTCACGCAAAAAAAAAAAATCGTTCAAATGGTTTCGAGAGTGCTCAGAATGGATATTTTGGGAGAAATATGATACCCAAAATTTTTCGTGATTATAGTTACTTCCTTTACTTTGTACAAGGAAATGAAAAGATTAACGATGTTTAATCTTAGTAATGATGCGTTAAAACTGTATGTATTTGCATATGTATTTTTGTACCACGTAGTAGTGGTGGGATTGTCACTGTGCTTTGTCATAATACAATTTCGTGATAACTGGTAGAGCAGTAATTCGCTTAGTAAAATAAATCACTAGTCATTTAGTCATTTTCACAACAGAACAACTCGTATATTTTACAAGTCACTCGAATACCTGCTTTGCCAGTCTATACCACTAACTGAGATAAAGATACGGTTACAGTTAGTTACGTGAAGTTTCTTTTTAGTTAAAGTTGCAGTTAGAAAGAAACAGCAGATCTTTGCTTACTGTTGCTAAAGGCTATTTAAAGATCTGGAATTAATTTCGGCGTCGGTGGATTTTTTACTTCCACCAGAGATTTTACTTTAGAATCAGTACGTGCCTTTTTCGAGTATTCATTTGGAGTTTTCGTTTCACGTAAAAAAAAAAAAAAAAAAAAAAAAACTAAAAAAAACTCTTTCTCTTTCTGGTTAATAATATTGCTTATCTTATATTTTGAAATTTTAATACTCTACGTTTCTCGTCGTTTTTGAATTGCAGAGTAAAAACATTTCTGTTTGAAAAGAGAAAAACGGATTCCTTCGTTACGTATCTTGTTTACATGCAACATATTGAAAGAAGAATAAATTTCAAGGTAAAAGACGATATTTCTCATTTCAAATTATATACCGTTTTCAGAAATTTTTATTCTGCAACTTTTTATGGATTCTTCGTTCTAAAAATGTATCTTTGTATAATCTTAGCATCCTCTGTATTTCCGATGCAATTAAGTGTCAATAAATTCTAAAGAAATGGAATTTTTTAAATGCATTCAATATTTCAAATGTCTGTTTTGATAGAGCCAATTTTCTTCCAATGCCAGTTTTGAATAATAACATTTACAAAGTTCGTTAGTTGTGCGCGGAAACGCTCGTTTCAGTGCAGGAAAAACAAATGAAAACAATGCTTTTTTCATGTTTATGGGTGCCTTTCAACATTTTATTTACAACTATTATCATTTCAGAACAAAACAAAAGCTTGGATATTCATTGAATTTGCCTGTAAATCAACAGATGCTAAGCAAGAAAGAATGTAAAAAGAATTCTTTATGATACTTTTATTATTATTATTATTATAGTGTCAGATTTTTTATTGTGTTGTGTGTACCTATTGTCTCGTCAGTCCATCTTCACGCAATTTCAGCACACTCGCTTAAAAGCGCAGTCATTCTCTTATGCTAGCATTTAAGAGAAACTAAAACCGGGATTTATTTTATATCGAACTCTCAGTTATCCATATGTATATTTTAATTTTTCGCCCTGCGGGGAGAAAGACTCAGCGTGTGCAGAATCAGACAGTTTTCTTTTTCTGTCTTTATGAGAATTGTCAGTGCATCGTCTTCTAGTAACACTCTAAAAAAAATATGAGTTTTTGGATGAAACTCGTTATTTTGGAAGCAGTGAATCTCAACGAAAATATGGAATGATACTTTGGGGGCTATTCTGGCTTTCATCAGGAGAAATTTCATTGTAAGTACATATATTGCTACTATTATATGTATTTGTAGCAGTGGTAATACATAGTAGTCTGAGTTTGTTTATATAGCATATGTTTGCGTGATGTGGATGTATTATTATTTGGATATAAGGGTAAGTTACTAACAATCAGTTTTGTTAACACAGGAAATAAAGTACGCTACCAGTATTCGTGCGATTTGGAAAAGTGAACATTTAGTATAATTAATCCAGCGAAAAACAACCTTTGTCAGCAAAAGGAAATCCAATCTTTTAGTTTTCACAACATAAAACAAAAAAGTTAAAATTTACACTCGTTGCTACTCGTAAACTTGTAAAAAACCGCCAAAAAAGGTTAGGTTAGGTTATTCAATTATGGCAAAGCACACGAGGGCTATCTTCCTAAAGAGAGGGATGCCTTCGTGGAGGACTTTCTAAGGGAACTGACTCGTATACACGTTACACATGGGGAAAACCACGAAAACTCCCATGCAGCCAGCCCGTTCGCGAGATTCGAACCTCGGACCGAACTACCAGTGTTCCGCGTCTTTACCGCTCGGCCGCTAGTGGGCTCCGCCAAAAAAGGAAATCGTTAAAGTTGTTAAAACTTTGAACTTGATGACATCCCTTCAGTTTAAGTTGTCGGAAAGCAACTTAACCCAAATGGAACATATTCAAGTTTTAAAGTTTTTATCAGTCAGTGAGTGGGAGGGGGATTTATTGTTCTTACAACTTTTGATTGTAAGCTTTTTCATATTGGATAGGTAAGTTTATGGTCCACCAGGACTTTCTTCGTTCACATCTTCAGTTCTTGCATTTTCACAAAAGTTTTTCAAAAGTTGCCGAAATTTTGTCCTTTAATGTAACATAGAAGCATTTAGAACAGATTCAGAGAAAGAAGTACACTGATGGTTATCATAAATTAAGAGAAAATCACAAAAAATAGCTATAATTCCCTCAAAAATAAGCTAAACCGTGTAAAATTTGAATATGTTGCCAAGTAAGAGTAGATGAATAAAACTCTAATATGCAAATTAGTGACGCTGCACTCGAAATACGTCATCTGCGAGGAGCATAAAAGTCCATGTTTGAGAGCAAGCTTCACTGTGATAGTGACATCAGAAATCTGAGATAACAATTCGTAACAATGACCTCCAGGCATCATTTACCTGCAGAACTACGATGGAGAGCCATTGGGAGACTAGAGGCAGGACAAAGTCAAACAGAAGTGGCCAAATGGCTAAATGTGAGTCCTTCTGTGGTTCATAGACTTTGGAGGCAATTTCAAACCACAGATTCGGGATCTAGGAGGATCAGCCTAAGGACGGCCAACTGCTACGAAGAGCGCCGATGACCGATATTTGACATTATGTGCACGCAGGAGTAGAACCGCTACTCCGACACTTCTTCAATCCTCCCTTGCAGACACCGGAAGGTTGATGTCAACGTCAACTGTGTATAGAAGGCTTCACGAAGGTGGTCTGCATGCGAGGCGACCAGCCATTTCGTGCCGCTGACGTCACGCCATAGGAGGGACCGTTTGCAGTGGGCACGGCAACATGTCCACTGGGACGCCTGATCAATAGAGGCCTGTTCTCTTTGCGGATGAGTCCAGGTTTAGTCTAGAAAGCGATAGTAGATGTTATTTGATATGGAGAGAACCTGGAATCCGTTATCATCCGTCAAACATCCGTGAAAGAGATGCATGCGGAAGAGGCAGTGTCTGTGTTTGGGGTGGCATCTCTTTGGGTGGACGCATAGACCTCCATGTCTTTCCAAGGGGAACTGTGAATGCTCAGGTTTATAGAGAGGAAATTCCTTGATGCTTATGTGTGCCCATATGCCGGGGCAATAGGTGATACTTTGATGTTACAGGACGACAACGCAAGACCGCACAGGGCTCGCATCCTAGATGATTATCTTCAACAGGAAACAGTTATGCGCATGGAGTGACTAGCTCGATCTCCGGACTTGAATCCTATCGTGCACGTTTGGGATGCTTTAGGGAGACGTCTAGCTGCTCTCGATCCGCCCCCTCAGACCCTTGCCGCGCTTGCAACTGCTTTGCAAGAGCAATGGCTCTCGCTTCCTATGGAACCGATAGACCGCATAATTGAAACCATCACACTTCGCTGTATGTGCTGTATTGCTTCTAGAGGCGATCATATTCCATATTGAAGGTACTTTTCCTATAGCAAACTGACACCTTCGATTTGTTCATTTTATACATGTGCTAATTTCTATACTACCATAATTGTCTGGTAAATTCTTTTTATGTTATTTGATACCTTACTATGTGTTGCATATTGTGGGTAAGTTTCATAAAATTCTACGTGTAACTTTTTCGGTAATCGTGATTTTTGTGATTTTTTCTGAATTGATGATAACCAGTGTACTTCTTCGTAGAACCCAGAGCATAGAATTTCAAGGACTAAAACATGGAACTTCGGAGAATGGAACATAGTCTTCACAGAACTCCAGGGTATAAAAGCTAGTTCTTCGCAGAGAGTAGAACATAATTCGTTATAGAACATTTAGCTTCAAGGAATAGAACATAGTTCTTCGGGGAATGGAACATATTTCTACATAGAACTTCAAGGTATAGAACCTAATTCTTTATAGAACGCATATCTTCAAGCAATGCCTATCCTATAGGCCGTTAGCCGCCCTTTTTTTGCAAACTTTAATGCTGTTTGTACAACATAGAACTTCAGGGAATAGAACATAGAACTTAGGCAAATAGAACATATTGCTTCTAGAGGCGATCATATTCCATATTGAAGGTACTTTTCCTATAGCAAACTGACACCTTCGATTTGTTCATTTTATACATGTGCTAATTTCTATACTACCATAATTGTCTGGTAAATTCTTTTTATGTTATTTGATACCTTACTATGTGTTGCATATTGTGGGTAAGTTTCATAAAATTCTACGTGTAACTTCATATAGCATAGATCTTTAAGGAAGAGAACATAGCATGCAGAACTTCAATATATAGGTCTAGTTCTTTAGAACATTGAGCTTCAGGGAATGGAACAGTGCTCTTCATGCAATATAGAACTTCAGAAAAAAGAATATAGAACTTTAGGAAATAGTACATAGTTCTTCATAGAACGTAAAACTTCAAAAGTAAAATTGAAAACATAGAACATAGCTCTTTGAAGAATACAGAACTTCGTTTAATGGAGCATAATTCTTCATAGAATATCTAACTTCAAAACATAGAATATGGCTCAAAAATACAGAGCTTTATTTAATACAGCATAGTTTTTCATAGAATGTAAAACTTCAAAACATAGAACATAGCTCTTCAGAGAATACAAAGCATAGAACTTTATTTAATCCTTAAAAATTTTCACCACAATCTTCAACAATTCCATACTATTTTTCAAATTCATTTTCTGTTAGCGCAGCTAAAATACTATGTGAATGAGTTTGCTCCAAAACTTTTTTTTTTAAATAAAAACATTTAATTCAGTTTCAAGCGCACAAATATCCACATCATGTTCAATACTCAGTTTTACTAATTTATTGTTAGCTTTAGTAAAAACAGTACGCTGAGGATTTCAAGCCTCCAGAAGACCTATCTCTAAGCACAAAAATAAATTAGGCCTACCTACGCAATTCTTTGGATTTCAAATTATTTACACTGTCCGCCGAGAGTACCATTAAAAATTATATTAACGCAAGGAATAAAATATGCTACCAATATTCGTGCGATTCAGGAAAGTGAACATTAAGTGTAGTTAATACAAAGAAAAACAACCTTTTTACAGCAAAAGGAATTCAATTCTTTTAATTTGGACAATAAAACTTAAGATGTGACAAGTTTATTAAAAAAATATTAAACAACGTTTTCCGCTGTTAAATATTGGTACTCAAAAAGTGTCATCATATCTTGAGTAGAATAATTTTTTTTACCCATGAAAATACATTCTACGCACATAAATATTACGTTTTATGTTACATTCAGATTACCAATATTGCTTCTTGGAGTTACTCAAATTGAAATCGAGTTGAGCAGATTTAATTTATTTATTTAAATTTGAATTGCTTACTAAGTCGAAGTTAAATTTCTTTGCTCACATGATTAAAGCGAAAGAAGGTCGCTGGGGACATCTGTTGGCAGTTGCTCAAATTCCTCATATTTTTGGCAAATACATTGCGGAACTGTGGTACTTGGATTATTTATGACTGTAAAATTAACTCGTAAACTTAAAACTTACATTGCTCTTTTTTTTTTTTTTTTAGATGACTGGTAAATATGAATTAGGTAGATAAACATTAGAATGCCTTTTATTTGCATCTGCTGTAACAAATATTTTTATTGTCCTGCGAATCACATTTTGGGTTTTGCTTAAATATTTTGTTTTAATGGCAGTACGTTTCAGAATGGTATGTTACTACAAAAAAATTGCGGTAGAAGAATTTTGGGTTGAAAAAATTTGGTATCAGAGACGCAGTCCTTAGTTTCTAAAATCGGAAGGGCTCTCCAAAAAAATAGATAAAACTAAATAATATTCAGTATGATAAATAAAACATGAAGAATAAATAGGAATGCTATTAAATTAACGATAGATGAATAAAGAATCAAAATAAATTAAAGGTGCGTGAGTGAGTAAAAAACTTAGTACCGAAGATAAAAGAAAGAATTATTTGAAGAATATTCTTTGCGATTAAATAAGATTATTTCCTAATCTTTTTTAATTAGCTGTTGTTGTGCGGCGGTTAATTGATTTCTATGTACTCTTCTGTTATCGGGACCGGATTAAAAAATGTATGTTTGTATGCATGTATTTATGGATGTATGTGTTCATGCATGCATATGTATATGTTTTTATATATGTGTGTGTATACACACACATACTACATACATACGTACATACATACATGCATTTCTGAATCCGGTCCCAATAGCAAAAGAGTACCGATTTTTAAATCAAAAGATTAGTGCCTAATTTTTTAACAGTTAGTTTAAAACCCTCAAACCGGTAAGGCCGTATATTTATAGGCCTAGGATATTTTTCGTGATGTTTGTAAGAACGTATATTTACGTGCGTTTTGAAATATGTCCAAAAAATTAAGGCAATATATTAAAAGTGCATAAATATAGGTATAAAATACCAGGAATATTTTGTCATTAAAATCAAGAAAATAGCTCTTTATCATGGCAGTTTTCGGAAATTTGGGCTTTCTTAGAAAAACCCCGTGCCGGTTAGAGGGTTAAGTGATGTTGAGATTGGATTTTTAAATCAAACAGAAATTTCAGAGTATTTGAATGTAAACTTACCATCGAATACATATGAAGATCTTTAAAGAAAGAAGACGACATTAGAAAATTTTAAATTAGAAATGATGGTACAGAAATAGTATGTTCGAAGAATAATAGATAATATAATAAGAATAGATAAATGATAATAATAATATAAGAATAATTAGAAGAAGAATAGATAATAATAATATAAGAATGATTACAGTTAAATTATTTAATTTCTGACTCTTTTAATTAAAACCTACCATTTCTAAGAGGCTTGCAACTTTTTTGTCTAGTTTGACTAAGAATATTTTGACAGCTATAAAATTAAATTGAATGAAACAGAATTATATCTGCTGATTTTCAGAACGAAATTAATATTTTTTAATTTCTAAACAGCCAGTGCCCTTCATCTCACTGAGTTCCGTTTATTTATTTATTTTTGTGTAGCTTTTACATTACGCATGTTTGTAATTGTTGGAAACAGAGAAATGCGTAATTACTAAAACAATCCCCTGTTAATTCCTGAAAATTATAAAATAATTAATTTGATGGTATCTGAAATAATTAAACACTTTTTTTTATCATTGAACTATGCTTTTATGAATGAAAAATAAAAATTTAAAAAAAAATATTTTAAGAGTTTTAGACAGGAAAAAAGTTTAACATCCATGAAACTTCTTCTTAAGCGATAAGCGCTAGCATATTGATTGGGTGTTGAATAATCTTCTTCTAAATGTATGAACATCCGGATTTGTTTATTCTGCTGTAGAAAAAACATCGTAAGCTCTTTAGTCAAAAGGATTTCGTAGTATTTTCTGAAATATATTAGATGTGTTGTAATAAATCTGCACTGGAATACCATGAAATAATCTTCAGATGATGAAAGTGAGAGAAGACAAGATTGATGCGGATTAATAAGTGTGTGTAATCTGTCTCTCTATATATGTGAGATATCTTGAGAGTCAAAGATTTTATATCTGAAAAAGCTGGCTGCGAGGTGTTACTCTTTCAGTGACCTTTATTGTGTCTCTAAATATTGATCTAAAATATGTACATCCAGCTACAGTGAAAATGACCGGTATATCTAAAAACATAATGATTAGTATAAAAAATATTTCTCTAAGAAGGTTAGTTAGTTGCACATACGTCATTTGGAACCGTGGATGGTGTTTTTAGTTGTTTTGTTTGGTTTAGTTTAGTTAATTATGGAAAACACACTACAGCTGTTTGCCTGAGTGGAGGGATGCCTCCGTGAAAGGCTTTTCAAGGGAAACTGGCTTGTATACATACACTGTAGAAACATTAGGTATTTTTTGAAAGCAGGAGATGTGAAATATAAGCAGTGTTCTCGCCAGTACTCGAACCTCGAATCTCTCGAATATGCGCCAAGTGTGCTGCCCATTACACCACGAAGGCATGCTAAAAAGGCAAGAGAAACACCGTATAACATACCACGAAAACGCACATGCAGCCAGCCCGCTCGCCTGGAATCAAACCCAGTTCGGAACTGCCAGGGTTCAGCGAGTTTACCACGTGGCCGCTCGTGGACTGATGGTGTTTTTAGACAACGTTTCAAAATAAAGAATTTTATAAAAGCAGTGTCAGCGTTAGGGGCGGGAACTTTCTATAAATACAAAAATCCTGCATTTTGTGTGGTGGTCGTCGATTAAAATGCCCTGATCAGTAAGATGCTGATTGTATTTTATTAAGTTGTATAAAGGAAAAATTTGATATTTCCGTAATTGTGTTGCGAAAACTATATATTTTGTCTACATAAAAAGAAAAGTTTAGTCATCCGGACTTTTCGAATATCTAAATTAACTATTGTCCCAGTTATGCGGATATTTGAAATGCTGGCTGTAAAATTTCTCCTGGTTTCGTGCTTTCATTAGCATTTCCGGTTCTAATCCAGTCCCTGTACGTTGTGACAGGAAGATACATTGCTTTACTTGCGGTTTTACTTTTTCCTAACCCGAATTGTTATAACGCATGCATTGCATATACAAACAGCTGTTTATTTTTCTTCGCTGGAACAAGGTAAAAAACACACGTTCTGAACAAAAGAAAGGAAATTTTTGTTCCTTCACTGGCCAAAATTTTGTTATTAAGAAAGCGTCTGGTTTAAATTCTATATTCGTCATTGGCACCTGGACTTGAGCCAGGTTGATCCCACCTTCTGGTGGGATGTCAGTGATTCCTAGGGTTGCCTCAGCTGAAAACGAAACGAGTAAGGGCGTTGGGAAGTGTTATTTCTCGCCAAAGGCCGTTTAAAATCATACATTAAGACTACGGACATCGTTACGATTATTATACTTTTCGATTTGCTTCAGTGACTGTCTTAAGAATGTTCATTTAGGCTTCATCAGCTTTATTTTCTAATGAAAACTTTCAATAAACCATAACAGCGTAAATCGAAGAGTGAAAATGTGCTAATTGCTATTTGCATCCGTGAACGTTTCGTTCATTTTAATGGGCACCTGGACCAAAGAACCTCTATGTAAAGAAGGAAAGGCTCCATAGACGTAATGTAATCCACTTTGTCTGCAACGCCGCTACAACGAAAAGGGAACATTCGCCAAGGGATTTGGCGACGGAATCTGTTGGCGAGAATTTCCCCTCTGGTGATGTGCCGGTTCTTTGGTACCGGCAGACATTTTCCCCCTCCGCAACGTAAACACACGGCTTAAGATGAATCGTTCTTTGACTTGTCGCGATAATTTAAACTCGAATTTTCGTGCTTTTTTTTGGCTCAAAATAAATAATCCATTAATTAATTTAGCGAGAAAAAATATTTTCTTTACCTTTACAGTTTAAAGAAATTCAAAATGATATTCGCGTTAATAATATTGTAACTAAATGCACTTAGATAATTTCATATTAGAAAATCTTTTATATTAATACAGATTATTTTATAAATTTATCAGTGTTTTTTAAATATACTGAAAGTGATTTTTTCTTCATAATTCACACTTTTCTTTACAAAATTTTCTAGCTATAGAACATACCACATTACCTTATATTAAGTAAATAATAAACCTCCAAATTTTAGTTTAAATTAATTATTGATACAATTAAATATTACATATATTTATTTAAATTCTGTACATATTTATATATATAACATAATCCTCCCTCTTTTTGTATAACTCTACATACATGTTTTCTAAGATGTTACTTTTACATTTTACTTACATTCAGAAATTTCAATTTTTTTTGAAACAGTACTAAAGTTATAGATGAAATATCAAAAACTCCCATACCCTCTTTGCATAATATCTTTTTTTCTGTATGTATATACACACACACACATATATATATATAAACTTTTGAATGTCCCTTGTTTGATATATTATGCAGACTTTGAGAAGGTTCTCAGAAATATCATTAGTACTGCAACTATACGTAATGTCCACCAGTTATTCTTCTAATATTTAATATAATCTGAAATTAATTGCTGAATTAATATTAGAATTTGCACCCACTCTTCCTTTCTATATTTCTCTATATTATTTTTCCTCGTGTCATTTGATTTTTTTTTCTGTACGTATACACACACACACGCGAATATATATATATATAAACTTTTGAATGCCCCTTGTTTGATATATTATGCAGACCTTGAGAAGGTTCTCAGAAATATCATTAGTACTGCAACTTCACGTAATGTCCACCAGTTATACTTCTAATATTTAATATAATCTGAAATTAATTGCAGAATTAATATTAGACTTTGCATCCACTCTTCCTTTCTATATTTCTCTATATAATTTTTCCTCGTGTCATTTGCTTGAGGTATTCTATATTTGCGTATTAAAAAGCTTTTCAGAAGCATCAGTACTAGAAGCAAACAATAAAAAAATTATCTATATAATTAAACCAAGTATCATTTTAATATTTAAAGTATTCTGAAATTAGTAACAGAAATAATTATATACTTTACTCCCTTTTCCTCCTTCCTTCCATAATTCTACATGATACTTTGCCATTTGTTTAACACATTATCCAGACTTTAGCCCAAGTCTCCAAAAATATCCTTACTCTACCAAACAACGTTAAAAACCATCTATGTAATATAAATTAATTAACATTTGTAATACTTAAAATAATAATTTTTTTTTTTCTGAATAAGAAGTATTTTATAATTCCATTCAGATTTCATGTCTCTTTAATACAAAAACAAAACAAGAACATAATATATTTGAAATATATTTTCTGTTTATTCAATTTTCTCCAATTGCAGACAAATTACATATAATTTAATTATCTAAATAGGCAGCAGACAATATTTTTAACAAAATTCTGAAGTGATTTGTTAGTGTAAGAAATTTTTTTTCTTGCTATCAAAGCATTAAATGGATAGACATTCTTGTTCATAAATATAACCTTTTCTAGAACTCTGCACATGTAGTTGATTTCTAAAAACCTTCTTAAAAATTAACATTTATGTAACAAGTTATATATTAAAATTTATATAAGAAATTAATTAACAAATTATATTGACATTTATATATCAAAATATAACAATTTATATTTTTTTCTTGTTATAAACTCTTCACATGATTATTAAACCACATATTATTCACATAATTATTAAACGATTAAAATAATAGCAGGCAGTTTTCATTGTGTTCATTATAATGTTCTTTAATGCGTCTCAAAACTAAATGTTCTTTACTTAAAAGTTTTCTATTGCTACCATGTTTTGCAATCCTTTAACAATATAATCCACATTATTACTTTTCAAAGCATATTTCAACACTGAAGAGCCAAAACATTATGACCACTTACTCAATAGCACATTGTGCAACTTTGGCCGGCATAACAACTTCAGCTGGCCTTGGCATGGATACAGGTTCTTGGTAGACGACTGGAGATAGGTTGTACCAAATGTTTAAGCAGTGATCACACAAAGTTGAGATATTCCGACATGGTGATGCTTGAGCTCTGAGTTACCACTCCATGAAATCCAAAATGTGCCGTATCGCGTTAAGATCCGGTGAGTTAGGTGGCCTGGATATTAATTGGAATTTATTCTTATCCTCCTCAAACCACTCCAACACATCAATCCTTGTGACACAGGCTGTTGCCCTGCTGGAAAATTCCATTTCCAGTGGCTGCCAGACAGCACTGGTCAGTTCTTTGGTCTGGCACCAATTTTGCTGTACAAACAGGGTCAGTCTCCAAAGTCCTTTTTCTTTGATGACACGTGGACATCTGCTGATTCCACCATCATTTATCCACTTTGCATAAATACAATTAACGGCAGAGCGTGAAAAACCTACCAGGAGTTCAGTTTCGTAGATACTTGTTTCGAACCTTCATTCAAGTTGATTCAAAATGTGGGACACATTTTTCCAGTGCTCATAATGTTTTGTCCCGTCAGTGTCTATACAAGGGTGATAATACGATAAAAGGAACATTTACACTCAAGGTATGTACACATTTTGCTGCATTATGATTGAAATACAAAGCAGAACAAAAACAAAATTTACAAGCAAGAGGCTAACAGGTTAAACCTATTATTAAATTATTATCCTAACCTATTATTAAAAATGAATTAAGCTGATTGTTGTCTTCACTATGAAATGAATTACTGAAAGAAACATTATAATGGAATTATTTTACACGACATATTGCCATGCATAATTACTATTAATAACACTTTAAATATACTTGACCATTAATTTCAAACTTCAATACAAAAATCAAATTAATAAAAATTTAAGTCTTTTTTTTTAAACAAATCAGTGGTCTCAAAATTTAGTTATTAATGATTATTCTTTCTTTTTTATTTTGTAAAAGATCTTGTGTAAAGAAGATGATTTACCCAATAACTGCATTCAGGATGATTCAACCAATATTGTATTCAGTTTCACGATAAATTAATATACTTATCAAAGAATGAAATTTGCATCAAGCAATGTATCCTGAAATGTATAATATCTGCATATTTATAATTTAATATATAAAAGACAACAACATATGTGGCAATTAAAAGCATCAGTTCTAAATCAAATTAAAAATCACGAAATATACTAAATTCATAAATAAATTAGTTCACTATTATTCAGACGTTAAAAGAATTAGCACTTATAATCAATAAATCACATGGAATATGATATAAAAACTTGTTATTGGCATAATAGAAAATGAACACAAAATTCCTCAGAAAATTTAACAAACAAAAATAAAATCATTTTCTTAACAGCAGTTTTGTAAATTCTTCAAATTATAATAATAGTTTTTATTTTGAATTATACAATACATAATATACAATTTTCCATATGTAACTTTAATACATATTTATATTTCAAAATATTGCTTCTCACACACACTAAATGCAATTTGAAATAAAAAAGATACTGCGAGGAGTTTCTTAATATTTTCATGAATTTTGGGTTTATACATGTTATGAGAGACATAAAATTTATTATATTTTACTTATACAACAGATCAGTTTAAAAATTCAAAAAGTTACAGTATATTAAAATCCAAGTTTGGAGAAATATAAGCATAACAATATTAACAAATAAAAGGAGTACATTTTTAATTTATTGGAACAAGTTTTGTTGGAATAACAAAAAAAAAAAATGCTCAGTATTTTCCAATTATTTTCACAATTCCAACTTACAGTATACAGTAAGCTTTCGGAATTTATGAGTATGCATGCAGTAATGCATAATAAGCATGTATAAATAGGTAGAACATGCAAACTTAAATACAACTTAATGCCTGTTTCACCAAACAGTATCCAGCAATTGCAAATATATAAACATTCAGTACATAAAAAATTTTCTCACCGCATATAATGCTTCATGGACAGAATGTTTTTGTCAGTGAGCTATTAATATAGCCAAATAGATTTCCTTTGCTAATTCCCAATGTCATGAATAGTTTTCAATTTTTCGTGGGAATGCAGATAATCAGAATGTACCAATGTTGACAAAATAAAAATAAAGTTCTCCCCCCCCCAAATTTTAGAACTCAGATTTGGAATTTTCAAATATATTAGTATTCATAATAAAAAGAATATGCTAAAATATTAAATGTTACATGAACTAATAATTAGCAACAAGAATCAGCATATCATGAGCAAATTTACAGTCAATAGTTTTGAACTTTTCATGCCTGCAAATGATGCAAACTATAGTTTAGGAAATTTACTTGTTACCTACTGATTCTTTTTACTTTTTTTTAAGAACTTAAAAATGTTTAATTTGGTATTCTGAATTTTATGCTTTTTTGCTAACACATATAAAACGATTAGTTTAGTTTTTGTAATCTTTTTTTGGCTTTTTTCACACTTCTTAACACTTTATTAGTTTCCTTGATTTTGAAGTATAAAAGAAGTTGCACATATGAGTTGACAATATGTTCCCACAACTGAAAGGCATGAAGATGGCATTTAAGCCAATCATGATCAATAGTTTTCAACTCGGATATAATTTTGGATTTTACATTTTTATGATAACATACTTTTTCAAACACAGTTTTGAACCTTTTACCCATCTCACACACAGATAAAGTAAACTGATGTGAGGGGTAACACAATCCATCTTTCATAAAATCATATTCTTTAAAATGTAAAAAATAGGTGTGTGTGTCTAAAGTTTTATTTGCAACAAGAACACTTTTGCACAACAGGCACAAAGGAAACTGTTTTAATGCCTGCTTAGCTATATACCCAGCAACATAGGCTGAAGAATTTTGATCAAATACATCATGTACTGCACCTGCATTAGGAATATCTACAGCATTACCTGCAGTCTCAGTTAATGGAAGCAACAGGTCATCAAAATCAATTTCCAGTTCATTTTCTTCCTCACCAAAACTTTTTATTTTTTAACTCTTCGGAGTGTAAACTTTGGAGTGCGTTTCTGGTGTTGTAAATGCTTCCTTCCTTTGGTCTTTACTATTTGCAGATGGCAGCTCTTGAGCTCCAGTCTCATCTGTTTTTTTCTGTTCGAGTCAGTGACACCATTTCAGTATCTACTATTGTTCGAATTTCATCATCTAATAAGAATAAATATAAAAAATACTTTATTTAAATATTACATAATCCTTTACAGTTCAAATTTGCAATTTTATAAGTTAACAATTTTACAGTGCTCAGTATTTCTGGAAGACTTTTCTCTTAATTCTAAAATTACTTATCATTACTGACACAGCTTTTATTTATTTATGAGCTATTTTTTACTTTATGAATAGTTCTATGCCTTGTGATTTTTTTTATTGGGTTACTGTAGTGAAATATTAGTTTATAGATTTTTAAGTACAATGTGATAGAACCAGTGCCGATTCTAAACTGTTGGCCATTGACGTGAAATTTAAAAAAAAAAAAAAAGAACTTTATTTTTACTCACAAAAGCTTCTTTAAGTTATCCGCCTTCTCATTTTTATCACAAAACGATACGATATTTATGCCTCTAGCCTTGGGTTTAGACGTTTTCAATAAACACGTGGAATACTAGAGGGCCACAAAAATTAGTTCAGCAAGAAAATAAATGCCAAAACTTCAGAAGCAGCAATGATCTTTAACGATTTTCATTGCTTTTTAGGTTGAAAACTTATACACAAGGTACTGTAGTAAATTTTAAATAAGTAATCACCTGTGATCCATGAATGGATTACTCCACTTAACATTGATTTTTATGGGAAAAATAGTTTTACTTTACAAACAAAAAAGCATACTGCTTGCAAACTTTTTGAATGATAAATGGCCATTAGGAAAAAATTAAATTTGTAAACTGAAGTTTCATTGTTATGATTCGTGAAAAGCACTTTTCTTTATCTCAATGAACTTTCATATAAAAAATAAATGGTTTGCATCCAGCACTATTGATGCATTACTAAACCATAACTGATTTATTGAATACGAAATGACAGTTAAAAATTAAAATTATAAAACAAGATAAAAACATGCATTATCACAAGGAATAAAATTTAATTTTACATAAATGTATAGAGAATCATGGTTACCTGTTTGCCCTAACTTCTTTGGTACAGCACAAGAATGAAGGTAACGGAAATTGGTTGATCGGAAGTTACTTTCAGTGAAGTGTATAGAACACACTTTTCCTTTTCTGTATAATTCATCTGCAGATTTGCTGAGCAGATCTTTATTGCAGGCAGCAGCCCACTGTTTTGACCTGTAAAAAGAGAAAAGAGTAACTTTATTTTCTTTGATTTAATGAATTTATTGCTAGTGGAGATGTAGCATTATTTAAATGAAATAATTCTAATGAAAACTTGGCTACACATTAGAATGCTAATTGATTAATTTTTATTATTTACAATAATTTTTATTAAATAGTCAAAATACCATCTGATTTAGACCGTAGAAAAATTAAAATTAGAGCTTCTTTATGAAGTAGTTACTGCAAAATAAATGACTACCTGAATTTATCGATAACGTATATTTACTGTACAAAGATAGGATAATGATATAATAATCAAATATTTATAAATTATGTATGTATATAAATATAAGTTACAAACTCTTACCTAACAGGATCCTTAGGGAATCCGAAGAATCTTCTCTCTGGATTTTTCCAAGATGTTGTACCACAACAAAAACATCGATACCATGTTTTATTAGCTGCTTTCCTTTTCCTAAGCAAAAGATACACAATAAATTTCCATTTTTATAGAAATTGATAAAATTAAAAAATATCAGATAAAATATGAAAATTGTTGCAAATATATTATCGGTGCCAATACATACGGCTACATTTACAATAATATTTAAAGATTTTAACAACACTAATCATAAACTATTTTTGAAACATTTACCTAATTTACATTTAAGGCCTTCAATATTCTACATCTCATTAATTAAAATTATTAGTTCACAGATTATAACATTTAGAAATTTGAAAAGTATTGGCAGTAAAAATGTTAATACTGCAATGTGGGGTATGAAAATATCTTTATAGAACTTACATGATTCGTATATTTAGATAAAATTTCGTTTGTCAACATGGAAATAAAAAGCTACCGCTAAAAAATGATGGTATTTACTACATTCAGAAATTACACTATTTTTTTAAGTTTAATGATAAAAAGATAGAAATAAAGCTTACCTGGAAAATGATGAAATATTAGGTGAAGTTTCACTTTCACTGGCTGTTGAATTTCTATTGTCCATATCGCTACTTAAAACCAGAGAACCTATTCTTTGTTTAAACTCTTACTAAACGTAACGGTCAAACTAAAGAATATGTCAAACCTTGCAAACCTGTCCAAACCATATTCTTTGATTCAGCTTCGAGCTTTGGCGTTTTTTGGCGACAAATATTTCACGCATGCGCAGTTGTTTCCCTTTTCGTTGGAAGGGAGCCACTTCTGCTTTTGCGAAGTTTTCCTTCTTAACAGTACATATTCTTTGCCTGGACTATGTCCTATCCCAATCGATAATTTGTTCTTTTTCCGATCGTTGTTTTTCTCGATGTTGTTGTTGGTTGATGGTGAGTTGTAGTGAAGATAAGCATTTTCTTGACTGGTATGGCAATTCTTGGTGAGAGATGGATGAGATCTTGGAAAAATTATATGTAGTATCATAGAATGCAAGCAGGAGGAAAGAATTTTGATCCGTATAAGTTGGTCTAATGTACATATGTTTAGGATACGTTTACCCGTTGAAATGGAGAGCATAGTAAATAATGCATGGAAGGAAGGCTCAGAGTTGTTTATGGATCTGTTAGGATGACTGTTACTCTGAAGAGACTGGGGGGGGGATGAAAGTTTTCAGATTTTACATAGCTCCCAAAGGGGCGTTTTTTTAACGTTTTGTGTGTTACCTTTATTTATTAAATATCATGTTCTTCGCACTTAAATGCACTTCACCTAAAGTTCAATTTAACAGCAATATCGCAAAATAATTTTAAAATGGGCATATCTTTAGAATTTTCGAGAGTCTCACACGCTGGAGATAATTTTTTTTTCCGTTTAGTGTTTCCATTCTTAATCAGAAATTCATTAAAGTTTTATTAAATAGACGATAAAACAAATTCCAAATTTGAGCTTTCAGATACCCATATTCGGATGGAAACGTACGTTATTAAAAATTTGATGGCTCAAAGGTACCGTTGTTTTATCACAATGCGAGAAACATACATATATTTATACAGATTCTTCATTATTTAATTTATTTAATCATAACACAGAGCGATAATATTTGGTGGCAACAATTTGAAAAGTGAACCGACAAATAGTGAATCAACGCAAAAGGCAAAAACGAAATTAATAGTCCTTCTGGTCAAAATGCCCCTTTGGACTAAAAAATATATATATACACAGTCCAGTCACATTAATGTGACCATCTGTCAAAAGCCAGAATAACCACCTTTCGCAGAGCGGACTGCTGCGAGACGTGCAGGAAGAGAGTCACATAGGTCCCTGAAGGTATTCTCTGGGATGTTGAGCCATGCCGACTCTAATGCCGTGGCCAGCTGCGCTAGATTACGCGGTTGAGGATCCATGGCGCGAACAACTCGATCGAGATGGTCCCACAGATGCTCGATTGGGTTTAAGTCAGGTGAGTTTGCTGGCCAGGGGAGGACGGTAAACTCATCCTGGTGCTCTTCGAACCACGCACGTACACTGGCAGCTGTATGGCACCTCGCATTGTCCTGCTGGAAGATGCCATCATCCTGAGGAAAAACAATGCGCATGTAGGGGTGAACATGGTCCGCAAGGACAGATGCGTACTTGTATTGATCCATTGTGCCTTCCACAATGATCAGTGAACCTAGAGAATGCCAGGAAAACATTCCCCAGACCATAATGCTCCCGCCTCCAGCTTGGACCGTTCCGGCAATGGTTGCAGGGTGGTTCCTTTCAGAGGTTTCACGCCTTATACGCCAACGTCCATCTGTCCGATGGAGCATAAAACGCGATTCATCCGAAAACGCAACCTGTCGCCACTCAGTGGACGTCCAGCTGCTGTACTGGCGTGCAAATTCTAGCCTTCGCCGTCGATGAACAGCAGTCAGCATAGGTGCACGAACCAGGCGTCTGCTTCGGAGGCCCAGACGCAGCAATGTTCGCTGAATAGTACTTTGGGAGACACTTTTGGTAGCCCCTTGGTTCATTTTGGTGGTCAGTTGCTCAACGGTAGCCCGTCTATCTGCCCGAACGCATCTCCGCAACCGTCGTTCGCCTCTGTCATCTATGGCCCGTGGTGCACCACATTTGCCACGTCGCTGATTTTGGACAGTCCCATTTTGCCATGCACGGTACACTTTTACCACGGCGGCACGCGAACAGTTCACAAACTCAGCCGTTTCGGAAATGCTTGCACCCTTGGCCCGAAAGCCAATGATCATGCCCTTTTGGAAGTCGGATAAATCGCTTCGTTTCTGCATTACGCCAACGATTGAAATGTTTTCCGAAGCCCTCACACACCCTTTATATACGCTCAACTGCACTGTGCTGCCACCTGCCTTCTGTGATTGGTTATTTAACTCTGACATGGAAAGTACGTGGTGGTCACATTAATGTGACTGGACTGTGTATATATATATATATAGAGAGAGAGAGAGAGAGAGAGAGCGGACAGGTCTCTTAACAACTCTACTTTATCCTCCTGTCTGAATGTCAGCTGATTTTTTAAGTTTGATTGCTTAGTCTTCTTAAACTGCACGTGGACCAAATGCACAACCTGAAAACAGCTGACGAGCCAGATTTTTTTTGGACGAAATGAAAAATTTCGTAAACAAGATAAAAAATACAATGTACGTCCAGAAAGTAAGTTCCGTTTGGTAATAAAAGTAAATTGTGTACAGCTACAGAAAAGTTATTTATTGCACAAAATTCAACAACTCTTAAACTACTTTTCCACATAACTGCCGAAATATTGCAGGCATTTGTCATAGCGTGGCACAAGTTTTTGTATACCTTCTTCATAGAAATTTGCCGCCTGTGTCTTCAACCAGTTGGAAACAGTTTCTTTCAGCTCGTCGTCATTGTTAAAGTGTTGACCGCCAAGGAAAGACTTAAGATGTAAGAACAGATGAAAGTCGCTAGGAGCGAGGTCAGGGCTGTACGGAGGATGGTCAAACACGTCCCAGCCAAATCCCTGTAGGAGGTTTTTCGTCACATTTGCAGTGTGTGGTCGTGCGTTGTCGTGAAGAAAAACAACACCTTTTGACAGCAATCCTCGGCGCTTATTCTGAATTGCACGGCGCAATTTCCGAAGTGTCTCGCAATAAGCATCTGCTCTGATTGTTTGACCACGCGGTAAGAAATTAATGAGTAAGATGCCTTTCCAGTCCCAGAACACTGTGCACATCATTTTTCGAGGTGTCAAGATTTGCTTCGGCTTAACCTTTGCTGGGGATGAAGTGTGCCTCCATTCCATTGATTGCCGCTTACTTTCAGGGGTGTCGTAAGAAACCCAAGTTTCATCTCCTGTGACTATCTGTGTCAGAAATTCTTCACCGCTTTCAGCATAACGGGTCAAAAACTGAAGTGCACTACCCATCCGTTTTGTTTTGTGTTGCTCAGTAAGAATCTTTGGTACCCAACGTGAGCAAAGTTTACGAAATTTCAGTTTTTCGGTAACAATTTCATGCATTAGTGATCGTGAAATTTGGGGAAATTCCATAGCGAGAGCACTAATTGTAAACCTTCGGTTTTCATGGATCTTGTCATCAATCGCGTGAACCAGTTCTTCTGTAACCAAAGATGGACGCCCACTTCGTTCTTCATCGTGCGCATCACTACGTCCGTCATTGAACTTTCGGACCCATCTTCTCACCATTGAATCACTCATCGCTTTTGGTCCGTAAACATCGCAAATTTGCCGATAAATTTCACTAGGTTTCACTTTCCTCGCATTCAGAAAACGAATCACAGATCTGATTTCACAAGCGGCGGGATTTTCAATCAACACCGACATTGTAAACAAGCACAACAAAGCGTACGTGACTGACAGCGATCTCCAAATGGCGCGCGTTTCTTCTCCTTGATACAGAGCGTCTACTGCGCATGTGCGGAACTGCGATCGCAGAGCTGCAGCGGAGATAAATTGAAACGGAACTTACTTTCTGGACGTGCCTCGTATGTACTTTAAATAAATTTAAAATTTCGCTTACTAAATAGTTATCAAAGCATGCATAAACAATACTAACAGTATCGCGGGGGGGGGAATTTCCAATTTGTACTTATTTTTTATCTAAAATCTAAAATTTGGTACTTGTAACACATTTTTGTTTGTTGCACTTTGTAATTCAAATATATTGACAGTTGAATATTAAATGCGTAGGCTTATAGTTTTTCAAATAATTCTACCATGTTTAATTAATTATTAAATAACTTATTTTAATAGAAATTAAAAAATAAACGAAATATGAAAACGAGCTTTCAGAGAAAATTTACCTAGTGAGACAAAACT
>KK116902.1:212645-241449 GCA_000611955.2 Stegodyphus mimosarum
ATTATTTGATTGCTGCTGCGCTTGTAAATGACATCTTTCCAAATGTTTTATGACCAGGAATATATGCATTTTGAAATTTGTTCTACCATGTCTAACCAGAATTTTGAAGGCAAATATTTTTTACTTCTTATTCTATATATTTTCTTACAATGCATGAGTATTAAAATATGTGATATTTACTGAATAAGATAAGTAATTAAACCCACCCATGCCATTATTTTATTAAAAATTGTACAAGGCCTGTGGACTTAGACATCAGGTCCTTGGCTGCTTAAAACAGAAGTCTCATACATGTGGCATGTCCTTCCAGTAAGGTGTACAAATTTACTGTTGTACTGTCCAGTAAGGTTTTTGATGGCTTTGAAACAAAAACATGAGGTGCATGGCACATCTTCCCAGTGATTCATACAACACATCAGTGCACAAAAAACATTTTTTCATGTAAGTCCATTTTAAAACACAAATTGTGCAAAAGTATGTTTCTTTATCAATCAGTAGTTTCATTTGTAAAATTAAATTACTGATTATATATGTAATAACTTGTTTGATTTTTGTCTCTGCACTAATCATCAGAGTATTAAATGAAACAGTAAATAATTCCATTTCTGCGAATTACTATAATACCATAGCTCTGATATCTTAAAGTAGGTAAAAGCCATTCAGCACAAAAGATAAATAATGCACATGCAGGCAATCATTTAAGATGTAATGCACTTTTCTTTCTGTATTTCTTTCTCAGACTTATTTCAGGCAATTTCTCCTTACAATCTTTCTGAATTCATCTGTTTCTTAATAGCTGTGACCCATTGTCTAAAAGATTTGCTGTACTTTGTGGGGTACTAAATTTTATTCGGGCTTTGAATGGTTGATCCTGATGAACAGGCTGGCTGCATGGCCATTTTTGTTGTTTTCCCCATGTGTAATGTGTATACAAGCCAGTTTTCCTTAAAAAGTCTTTTACAAAGACATTCCTTCTGTTAGGCAGTGCCTCAAGTGTTTTGCTGTAAAGCAAGTTGGGTCATTTTTATTTGACTTTCTGCACAATTTTTGCAACACTTATAATAAAATGTTACACATGTTTTTCATGTGGAATTCTATATTTCATTATAATACCATGATGATCCTTGGTAGAGATGCCATTACTTGTCATTATGCAAGTTGAAATTTTTGGGGTCATTGAGAGAATGAACTTCACTTGACTGACTATGATTTCAACTCTTAATATATGATTTGTTTTTGAGAAAGAAATAATCTACCTTCATCATTAAATCTTTATTTCAATAACATTGCATCAAGTAATGAGAGATCAGTTAGGCAGAAACATTTAATTTCTACAATGCTTCGCTGATGTTAATGAAATTATTTTAACTTCAGATATTTCCTTGCATGTTACCCAGAGAATTTCTTCCTTTCCTGAGAATTCCTCATTTCTTTCATGTGTGAGGTTTTTGATATTTATGCGACTTAGTTATTTTGTCCACTTGACATGTCCTTCATGAAAGTGAATAGTCTGGCAGAAGCCTATACTATGATCCATTGCCTGATCACCATAAACCTTTCACAATGTAAACTTTTATTGGAGCTTTATTTATTTTTCCCAAGTAAAGTTCAGTTTTGTAGTGTAGGCAGTCTTTACAATCACAATACAATACCATACCAGCCATCTGCAGATTACAGTAGGCACCTATAGACTCCATTTCAAACAATTGTCATTTTATAATTTAGAGCAGTTGGTATTCAAAGTATGAGTTAAAATCACAGTTGGGTTCGCAAAAATTTATAGTGTCCTATGTCCGGATCCGTCGGGACTTCGGCGATTCCGGATATTTGATCATCAGTTTAAATCGAGTAAGATGGCATGTAGAAATTATAAAATTAAAAATATGAAATCATGATTCATATTTATTTGTTTATTTTATTGAACATTTTCTTTGAATGTAAATTGTTTAAGTTGCTTCATTTTTTGTGCTAATACTTTCTATTCAATTCTATACACGAACATAATTTCTTGTTCATTTAAAAAGTTCCAATGTTCTAAGTTGCTGGGTCGAGAATTCCGATTAACTTTTCAGTCGAAATTTTTTCGTTTTCAATAACGTATCTGTCACTTTCTTCACTATCGGTAGCGATATATTCTGGATCTAGAACTGTAACCACAGATTTAGCTGTTAGTTAATTGATTGATGGTTGGAGCATTGTCATCACTTCTGTTATATTAGCTTCATTTAGTACTGTTCTCCACATTTCTTTATAAAATCCATTAATTCGAAAATTTCACCCGTGGTTTGCGATATCCGAAAGACTTCAAATTCGCGGCTATCATCTTCACCATGAAATATAGTAGCTGGCCGTAAATTATGCCAAGCATTTTTTAAAGTATCTGGAATTTTATGCTAAAATACTTAAAAAATTCTTGAATACTTTTCCCATTATTCAAGAAACTTAACATGGATTTTAAAAATGTCAGATGTTGCATTTCAGCGCGCGCACTCTACCAATATCCATAGGCTGAAGGATGGGCGTACACTTTAGAGGAAAAAATAACACGGATACATTTTCTTTCATTAAAACTTTAAGTTAAATATGAGCCGAACAGTTATCAACTATTAGGACAATTTTTGTGTCGTCGGGTAAAACCAACTGAATTCAAATTTTGCCGAGCCTCGGGTATGAAATGATTTTCAAACCAATCATAACATTAATGCTTTTGTCATCCATGCTCTTTTATTTGAATGATTTATAACGAGAAAATCTTTATTCCTTTAAATGCTCAAGGTCGTGTATTTTTTTCCGACTAAGAAACGTTTACACATGTGTGTTCCTGCAGCATTTGCGCATGTTAAAATTATTAATCTTGCTATGGAATCTTTGACATTATTTGGAGCTTTTTCTGTAGAAGTTGCCAAGGTATTTCGTGGTACATATTGCCAGAAAAGACCAGTTTCATTTGCATTGTAAATTTATTCTGGAGATAACTTTTCACTATTAATGAGTTCACTTGTCATGTGTTGCCTCAAGTTGTCATGTGTTGATAAACATGTGGTGATGAAAGCAAAATATAATAATGATTCGCCAGGATTAGCGTCAGGGATATAAAATATTAGTGAGTTGTAAAATCAACGATGTTTATATGTAGAATGTTCGGTTTGAGATGTATGCCAAGCAGATACGCAGCTACGAAGCCAAATTATTGATCACACAAATTTATGCTATAATGATTGGTAATGAGGTATTTTATTTAGTACCGAAGTGAAATTAAGAATCGGGATTCTCCACATGTTGTAAAAAAAATTTGTTGGTGGCTTTAAGGTCTGGATTTTAGATTATTCCGGATATTAGACGTCCAGATCTCGGACTTTGAACTGTACTAGTTATTGAAGCAAGAGGCAAGAACACCTGTTAGACTAGTTGTTGGAACTGCTAAACTTATGTTTACTTGGTGAAAGCAAGTAAATGTTCATGAGGAAAGATTTCAGTGAAATTTTGCATGTGAATGTAGGGTTGCTAATTTTTTTTTTGCACTGGAGAGTGTTATTACCAAATTATGTTATTGGCTGTTAATAATGTTAGCTTATATCTGATGTGATGAAAATTGTCACCTCTTGAACTACTAGCTAGATTTTCCGTATGCATTTCATGAGTATAAAAAATTTTAATATATTATCCAAAATGTCCAAAGTGTTACATTGCAGTTAGAATTGTTTTTGTTAGCTTAAGCATTTCCTCTTTAAGGCTGTAAATTAATAATTATGTCACCCATATAATGCTTTTAGTTGTGATATCATTCTAAGAATGGAAGAAAATATTAAAATAAAAAAATTAAATTTAAAAAATCCAAATTTAAATTGAATGTGATGTATCACATTATAACGTAGCAAAATATCATGACCTTGTAATTTCCATTTTTAAACTCTTCAATTAGTATGTCAAAGAGTTTTGATGTGATTAACATTATTTACTTTTAAATGTATTTTTTTATATTATTGTCTAGTATTTTCCTATGTATTTTTTTATATTATTGTCTAGTATTTTCCTATGTATTTTTTTATATTATTGTCTAGTATTTTCCTATGTATTTTTTTATATATTATTGTCTATTTTCCTATGTATTTTTTTATATTATTGTCTAGTATTTTCCTTTTTATTACTCTTTTTTTATTTTAGAAAATGTGAGAAATATTTATGTTTAGCCAGTTTTATTTATTTACTTATTATATTTTCAGGAATCAACTACGGAGGCACATCTGGGTAAGGATATTGCAATTTCATTACCAGAAAAATCTGAAGCTCAAGCTCATTCAGCAGATGAATCTAGTTTACGCTTAGATACTGATAATACTTTATCTGATGGAGATGTGAGTAATTGATTAATAATTAATACTTATACATATATTTAGTAACTCTTATGTTTCGTAAACAAACAGCAATGTATCTGCATAAGCACAATACTGTAAACAAGTTTTTTAATGTGAATTTTCGTTTATATAGATGGAGATAATAAAAGAAATATGAAAGGGGTGAAATTCGAAATTTTTAATTTACTTTATTTCAGTTATTTTCTAATTCATTTGATTTATGTATTTACTTTATTATTTTTTCATTGAAATATTTTTCACGTGCAATTTGAATCAATTATTTTAAGTATTAGCAATTAAAAGTGCATTGAAACATGAAATGCCTATAAATTTTGAATGAGCTATGACAGCAACACTAGCCAGTAGAACTTATAATAGGAAAAGAAAGAATGTGTATAAATTGAAAAGGAGTTTTAAATCGTCTTTTAAAAATTCTTGTAATAATACTTTTTAAACTGTAAAATTAAAGAATTTTAAATTATCATTTAAAGGATTGATTAATCTTCAGTTTGAGGTATGAAGTTGGCGTTAGTGAATATTAACAGCAGTTTGGCTTTATTTATGACAAGTTTATTTTTCCAGTTTTGAAGGAAGTTAACATATTATGTAACTCATTATTGCTTTATAATTGTCACTAAATGCATATTTTACTAAAGTAGCAAGACTGGTATCCCTGACTGAAAACCAGAGCAAAAACATTTTAATTGTGTATTTAATGTGTGATTGTAAAATGAATGGCAAATAAGCAGATATGATATGTTAATACTTTAAATTCCACATAATAAAGGTGTTCTCACTACCTACACCAAACAATTTTTTTGATAATTTATTCCTATTTTTTTATATTTGAAGTTTTCTGAAATTATATTTTTATATTTTTAATTCTGCTGGGTAATTTGTGCTTATTAAAACGGAAAAAAAAAACAGAGCATAAAGAGTTTTAAAAAATTTAATTTTTTTTTGCAGAATCTGGTCAAAGTCATCAAATTAGTTTGAAAAGCATCTGTCATGTGACTCACTTAATTATAAAAACATTACAGAATGTTAAATAGTTTTGTAAGTTAAATTATATCCTCATTAGTGCCATAAAATTCAAGTAAATTGAATATTTTAGAATTTCTCCCTTCTCAGAAGTAAGCAAATAAAGGGTTCGTAAAGTCATATAGCGTGTATAGGCCACTATTAACAAATAGTATGATTTAGTGCTACTTTTAACACAATCTCAGTATCTTCATCTTGGTTTTACAAGGGCCTTTAGAAGAAGGAGGTGACACATCTTGTCATTTTTAGCTAAATATAACTAACTCTTCCTCACTGCCATTAGAAGTATTGGAATTGGTCATGCCTTTCTGTGACTTTTTCTCATTAAGGATATTACCTAGAAAGTTAATATTGAAATAACTGTTATATAATGTTAATTCAGAAGAAAAATTATTTACATTTTTTTTATTAAAAGCACTGCTTGAATTTTTGAAAATCGAAATTTGTGCTCTCAAAGAGCCTAGGACAGTAGTGCATGTCAGTTAAACATGCACTACATTCTGCAGAGCATTAGTAGACAAATATAAATCTGTTTGAAACTTCAAACTTGATGTTAAGATAATATCCTAAATCATGTCTGATAAATTTTTAACAGACATTAAGAATGAAATCAAATTACTATATTTCAGAGCTTATATTTTTAAAATTATTAATTTCTTTTCTATTTGTTATGAGTCTGAGGATCCTGAAGTATCTTTTATATGTTTGGTTTGTGTGTGTGTGAATATATATATATATATGTATATATATACACTCACTTCCAAAAGTTAAGCACGAAGATGTAAAATGCAAAAAAAATCAACAAATACTGCTTTGATTACCACAAAATTCGGCAGGAAAGTAGCATACATATTTATGCATAAAACAAAATTAATAATTATATACAGAAATGAAAACAATATTAAATTTTTGTAAGTTATCAGATAATGACTGCAGACTTAAACAGAATTATGTATAAAGTGAAAATAAACAGCATAAAATGAAAAAAAGGACATTAATAGGGTATGTGATCCCCCCTCATCTGTATACAAAGTTTACACCTTTAGACCATGCTTTCAATTAGGTTGTCAACCACCGCAGAATTAAGCAATCAACATTCTTCTTGTAGAGCAGTTTCCAGCTCAATAAGAGTAACTGGAGGTGGGAAACGTGAAGATACAGCACGGAAGAGAGCATCCCAAAGATTTTGAATGGGATTAAGGTTGGGTGAATATGCTGTCCACGCCATACGTGCAATCACTTCACTCTCCAGGTAGTCATCGACGATGTCAACTCTATGGGGACGTGCGTTATGGTCCATTAAAACAAAAGTAGGGCCAACTTCTGCAGCGTACAATCTCACAATGGGTTTTAGGACTTCATCTCGATACCGGACAGCCATCAAAGAACCCCGTTTAAAGATGTGCAGGTCGGTGCGGTATCCTAATGAAATCCCTGCCCACACCATAATGCTTCCGCCTTGGAATGCATGATGTTTTGGGACTGATTGCATGTTCGTTGTTCACGCTCTATCCTTATACGCTTGTCATCTAGCTCCAGAGTAAATCTTGACTCATCAGTAAACATGACATTGCTCCTGTCAGACACATTCCAATTCACATGTTCCTGGCACCACTGTAATCGTCCCCTCTTGATTGGACGGATAGAGGAACACAAACTCGAGGTACCCAGGCATGCAGTCTACTCATATGTGATCTTCGGCGTACAGTAGCTGCAGATATTGCCTTTACAATGGATACTGTAACCATAGATGCCACAAGTGTGGAGGTCGCTCTGCGATTCCGCTTGGCTACAATAGCAATATATCGATCTTCCACGGGGGTTGTAACCCTTGGGTAACCGGCTATGGGCCTTCGGACAACTGTCTGTGTGGTTTGGAATTGTTTCCATAAACGTGAAATTACAGAATGATGAACGCCGAAGAAAAGAGCAATATCTGTGATCGACTGTCCTGCTTCAATGCGCACCACGGCACACAAGTGCTAAGAATCTTCCATTCATCTTCTGGAAGTCATAGAAACACGTATGTCTTGAAAACAAATTATGCAAAAGTTTTTAACACCTTCTATCAGCACTTACAATCAACTTCTGTAACCGTTCATAAAGCTGGCTTCTTATAAGACTGCATTTTTTTGTATATTTCTTGACATGAAAGCACGATTGGCAGTTACCTAACATGTTTGCCCATTTCTGTCTACCTTTGCAGCGAATTGCATCCTCTTCAATTCTGATTGGCTTCCGGAAATTAGCATTTTCCTCTCCGTGCTTAACTTTTGGAAGTGAGTGTATAAATAAATATATATATACATATATATTTACACATATATATATATATTTACTACTAAGGAGCTGAACTATGATAAGCATTATAACATTTTTTATACTCTATCCATAATATCTGTTTGTTGTTTGTAACTAAGTAAGGAATGATCTGATCTTTTAAACTCCTGCTGTAATGATTGGTGCAAGTGTGTTGGCATGTCCATACATTTCATAATTGGATAAGGTATTTTAACTTTCATATTTTAAATGCTTCCTTCCACCTAAAAAGAAATCTTATGTAAATTTAGGTATAGGCATTTGATAGTCAAGTTGTTAGAAAAAAAAGATGGCTTTTTGTAATTTTAGGCTAGAAATGGGAATACAATTCTACTGTGAACTGCACTTTTTTATATGTTCAGCTATCCAATATTTTCATTTGTCTAGTGGTGGCATTTCCTGAGCTTTCCAGATAATCAATGGAGAAAGTATATGATAATAAGTTAATAGTTAGATTTCTTTGAAAGTCTTATAGGTACTGATTAGATCATCTTTCTTAAAACTGCAGTTCTGTAGAAAATAAAGTTTCTTTGGTGTCTAAAATGAATAAAAATGCAATTACAGCACAATTTTAGTGTTACTTTACAATCTGAAGCATGACTGGATATTTAAGAACATCATTAAAAAATTTAATTTGACAGTGAACTAATATGGCAATAAAGCAGTGATTAGTATTATATGATAACACTGATTTTTAGCAGTTTCTATGTGGATATTTAATTTCCAGTATATATCTCTATATATCTCTTTCCGTTAATATGAAACAAATGATTTTAAGAAGGAGGAGAAAATATGTTAAAGTAGAAAATAATATATTTTTTTTGTTATAAAATGCTATTTGTGAAATAATACTTAAAAACTTGTATCACACTGTAAAGGAATTGTAGATTGTGAAAGTGGTTATTTCAATAAATACAAATTTCATTTGATTTTATGTTGATATTCTGTTTTAATTGCAAAAATAAAACATATATTTTTATCACTGATAAAATAATATATAGTTCAGAACCTTTTGATAGAGACCCAGTTGCAAATCTGGTTTCGTAATTTTATCTTTCTTCATATTGTGATTGGGAAGGAAGGGAGTACATTTAGAATTGAATTTCAAACTTTTAGTCAGTTTTATTTAATTTAATGGGCAAAATTTTGAGAACTTTTGATTTTTGTTATTTTCTTTTCATCACATTTAATTTTTAAATAAATTTTTAATCCAAATACAGTTATTTTTGTTAAGTGACATTTCTAGTACTTAAACTAATATTCAAATTGTCATACAGAAAAATATTAATTTATATATTACATTAATGTTTCGTAATTTGTATGCTAGAAAAGTCACACTGTGTATCACAAAATGTTTGATTTTCAATGTTATTTTAAAACATTGCTCCTATTTTTAACTTCATAATTATTTAAATCAGCACTTTTTATAATAACAGCAGCAAAAAAATACAAGATAAATGTACTTAATGTATTTACAAAGTTTGAGAACTGAATTCATAACAAACTGATATTGGAAGGGAAAAAAAAAATTGTCGCCATGTAGCATTTTACATACATTTCTTTCAATGCCAAGTGTCTTTTACAACATCCATTGAGCTTCTAAATAACTTTGTAGAATTCAGCTGTTTGAAAAGGCTTCCATTTCCTTATTATATGCTTTTTGAATTTTTGAAAATGGATTCAGAAATAAAATGTTAAGGCAAGATTTCATTTCTGCAAGCAGAAATTGGCCTGTAGAAATCCTATCTACAAAATAAGGAGATAGTAAGAAAGTTGTTGCTTCTAATAAAAGGTAGTTGACTACTTTATTGCTTCTCGTTCTTTGAATCCATGAATGCATATAGAGGTTCCCTAAAATCAAACATAAAATACCATTTTAATTTCTTACCATATGCAGGCAATACTTTAAAGGAAGTAAGGTAAGGGTGTATGTAATTAAATGCCAGTAGATAACATTTGTCTACTGTGCTCGGATTAGTAGGAAAAATTCAATCTTGAAGTCAGTAGATGCACTGTACACTGGTATGCAAAAATTAAGGACGAAGTCGAAAAATTAGCATATCAGCTGAACGAAGAGGCAGAGCGGACAGAAAGACCAATCAGGAGATTAAGTAAAGTGATGTACGATAGTACATGCGCAGATATGCAGGTAGACGTAATGGGGGAGTGTCTGAGTAGTATAAAGCATGTTGTCAGTGTAAGATCAGTATTTCTGGCAAAGAGATTGCACCCCGTATAGCAGTTAAAATCACACCGAGTTGCTGCCTCAGCGAGAAATGGCGAATAATCCATCTGTTAGATGACATCTGAATGCTTTTACCTGAGGTCGATTCATTGGGAAGTTGGAGGAAGGCCGCAGTGTGACAAGTGTGGCTGCAGAGTTCGGAATTGCTCACAGCATCGTTTCACGACTTCGGAGACAATTTCAAACTACAGGAACAGCTATCCGGGGGGTTTAGTAGTGGTCGTCCACGAGGAACCCCACCCGCAGATGACCGGGATATTGCCTTACAGGCCAGAAGATACACGTATGTCAGAAGAAACATGTATGGCAGACAGCGGGAGAAATCGCTAGACACATGACACAGGCGACTGGACGACCGATATCGTGTTTTACCGTGGCCAGAAGAGTGCACTGTGGTGGTCTGTTTGCACGACGCCCTGTACGGTGTGTACCTCTAACGCCTGCCCATCGGAGAAGGCGTTCTCTGTGGTGCCGGGAACACCGGAATTGGAGCGACAATGAATGGGGACGAGTACTCTTTACAGATGAGAGCAGATTTAGTCTGAGTTGCGATTCTAGACACATACACATCTGGACAGAGCGGGGAACACGCAATAACCCCTTCAACATCATCAAAAGGGATTGTTTTGGAGGTCGCGGAGTTCTCGTTCGAGCAGACATAATGCTTGGTAGCCGGACCGACCTTCATATCTCCCAAGGAGGTTCGTCACCTGGGACTGCTATTGTAACGAGGTTCTTCTTCCTTACAGCGTCTTTTCACAAGGGCTATGGGTCCTCAGTTCCTCTTCATGGACAACAACGCTCCACCTCATCGCACAGTTACTGTCGAAGAGCTGTTGGAGAGTGAAGATATTGAACACATGGATTGGTCGGCAAGGTCTCTGGATCTAAATCCCATCAAGTATGTATGGAATTTACTAGGGAGACCCGTGGCAGCACGTAACTTATCGCCAGTAACGATTCCGAAACTGCGATTGGTGCTACAAAAGGAACGAGCAGCAGTGTCTCAACAGCTTATTAACAACCACATATCCAGCATGCACAAAGGCCTTCAGTCGCATTGCGCTCCATGCTACTTTTTCAATAAAGCTTCTTTTTATCCCTCTGATTTCTCTTTTAGTAAGTGTTGCTTACATTACTCATGTATTGGGGATTTTACGGTATTAAATGTGTTGATTTGGAAAGCTTTTGTACAAAGTTATATTGAAAAAACCATCTCGTCCTTAATTTTTGCACACCAGTGTATACTAATATATCTTTAAGATGACTTTTATGTTTGTCTTTTAACCATATGAGCATACTTTAACAAACAGTGTGGAACATGCAGAGTACAGCTTTCAAATTAATAGGTGAATATAATATAAATAAGAACAGTAGTAACCAAAAATCAAAATCACTGTCATAAAATTATGGGTCATTCATCGTAAAAGATTTGGAACCACTGTATTAGATAATACATATCTTTTTCAAGATTTGTGAGATTAAATTAAAATATGTGATTCCGGCAAAGTCTCAAACTGGAAGATACATGACTTGCTGTATTTCTTTATCGTGGGGATATATATCGACATAAAAAAGAAAATATTTATTTATTCTTTTATTGTTTTATTTTGTATAGGTAAATAATTCTAATGAAGAAGATGATGATGATGATGATTGCCAAGAAGATGGTACTGAATCCCTTACTGATTCAAGTCAACCTCAGCCTCCAAAGAGAGTAAAAATTTTTGAAGGAGGTTTTAAATCTAATGAAGACTATACGTATGTACGAGGGCGGGGCAGAGGGAAGTATGTATGTGAAGAATGCGGCATACGATGCAAAAAGCCCAGCATGTTAAAGAAGCATATACGAACTCACACTGATCTCAGACCTTATAAATGCCGCCATTGCTCATTTGCTTTCAAAACAAAAGGGAATCTTACTAAGCATATGAAATCAAAAGCACACCACAAGAAATGTACAGAACTTGGTATTGTTCCTGTACCAACTACTACTGATGATTCACAGATTGATGAAGAAGCTTTAGCTAAACAGGTGAGGCCATTTCTTATTTTCCTCACATATATGCTTGCAAGAAGTTAATGAATTGAAGAATTAAATATTCAGAAATTAAAATACTTTTTATGCGTGTAAGAATGTATCCAATATATTCGAGCAAATTTTTTATTTTGAGCTTTTAAGTTATTATTATTTATTAATGATAAAAGTAGTTTTAACTTTAAAGGTTTAACTTTTAAAGCAGGCTAATTAACTGGCATGTTGATGATTACCATAGCTTTTTTATATTAATGTACCCCTTCCCCCAATACATCTCATGAATAATAGGGTATATTTAAAATTTGATGGCATCAGTGCTTAAATTACTCCGGAGTCCAGTTCTAATATGCCTGAATTTTTTAAATATATTTTAATTCCAGTTTCTCTATTTTGCATTTAACTGCTCGTATTTGCAGTTTTGTTAATTTAAATTTAATTTCAGTTACTCATTATATATTATCTTATTAATTATTATTTTATTATCTTTTTGTTCACCATTTGTAATGGCCTTTCGTAGGACTGTGGTACATATTCTTTTAGAAATTTAAGCCCTGGATGGCATCATAAAATATTATTTTTAAGTAATTGAATTTTCTAAGTTACCAATTTAAATAACTGTATTGTTATTGTAAATAAATCGAGCTGATTACTAAAACCATCTAAGATATAAACGTTTGCTCAGAAAATATATTTCATTTGCTTATCATCAATGCTATCCCTCCATTGTATAGTTGGTACTAAAATTAAGGAGTGTGCCTTAAAATTAATAGCATATTAGAATAAAAAAAATGCAGTATTATACTGATGGCTTTGGACTTTTAAGTCACTGATTGAACAGTCATACTTTTATTTATTTATAAGTTATAATTAAAGAAAAAATGGTGGAGCCGTGTTTAAATCTAGATCTTTTTAAATTATGTTTAGCAGATATAAAGAATTTTACTCACATTATAAATAGCTAATAAAAAGAAAATGATAATTTTTTTTGATGTATTAATTGAAAAATTATCTTAGACTTTATTATTTGCTTGCTCGAAGGAGCAGATTGAAAAGAAAAAAACCCAGTTTTCTGATGGCGAAGATGCTGATGATGATGACGATGATGACACCGAGGAAAGTGAAGATGAATGTGAAAGTGATGCAAGTAGCATGATAGTTTCAAATCAGAAATCAAGGTATGTTTATATATGCTACATGCATGTCTGGGTTTGTATTGTTATAACATTGATACTCAAAAATGAAAAAAAACGGTGTCAGTTTTATTAATGTTAAAACCATGGGTTGGAGCTACTTAGAAAATACTAATATATTTTATGAGCTTAGCAGATATGGATATTGTATCTCTGAAAGTTGTGTAATTTTTAAGATCTGTCAATTTTGGGATTGTCATATGTTCCTTTATTCATTTAGATAAATTAAATACCTTTCTGATAGCATCTGTCACTTCTGAAGTTTTTATGTGCTTCTAAAAAATTTCATCACTGACATATATTTTTAGTTCAAAGGGGCTTTGTCCCTAAAGTATTGTTTTTTTCGATTTTACGTCAGAAACATTAAAAGTCTGAATCACTTTTCAAACTGTTGCCACCAAATCTTGCAGCCCTGTATTATATTTAAAGAAATTAAATAATGAAGAATCTGCGTAAATGTATGTATATTTCTCCAAATGTGATAAAACAGCGGTACCTAGAGCCATCCAGTTTTGAATAACATACATTTCCACGCGAATATGCGCGTCGAGAAGCCCTTATTTGGAATTTTAGTATCTATTTCATATTTTGTAAAACTTTAACGAATTTTTTATGAACAAACTCAAACGATTTAAAAGTGAGCAATGGCAACACTCTACGGAGGGAAAAAAAATCTTTTTATATAAAGTGCGTGGAACTGTGTATCGGAAATTCATAAAATATATTCATTTAAAAATTATTTTGCGATATTGCTGTTGAACTGAATTTTATGGTTTAAGTGTGAAGAACATGATATTTAATAAATAAAGATAACACACAAAATGCTAAAAAACGCCTCTTTAGACATAATTTAAAATCTGAAACCTTTCAGATTCTTTATTATTATTATTATTATTATTATTATGACTCAAAATAGTGGCTTTAAATTGATCTTGAAACAGCAAATTATATTACACAAGAGAAACATGATTAAGGCTTGAATTTTGCTTAATTTTGAAATTCAGTTTGGTGTGAGTTACTTACATATATTACTTAAATATGGAATTATATTGCTTTCCCTATTCTGACTTTTTTTGTTAGTGATTGTATCTAAAAACCTGTATTGAATACCTGTATCTGGAAAGGTAAGTAAGACTTAAATTTAGTACTAAAAACACTTAAAGATTGTTCATTATTTTCAAAAACATCTTCTTATCAGGCTTTAAGAAGACTTTTCAAACCTGATAATAACTTGATAGTCACCACATAGTCTTTTGAAATGCCTAAAATCTTTCAATTTGAAATCGGTGCCAAATTGAGTCTGAAATTTTGCTGAAAATAATGCAGTGCAATGTTTAAAATCATGTAGCAAATTTATCTAAATTTGGCTGAACTCTGGCCGCATGGAAATGAAAATATTAATTAATTCAGTATTTCTTTACAGAGGATAATTTCAAAGGAGGGTTCCTAAAAATTTCAGATCTCAATACTGTATTGTTAAAAGAGCAAGTTTTTTAACTTTCTGATTACTTGACAAAGTCCTATTTTGTCATCAAATTATATAACACAGTGTGTTAGGTTCTATCAGGGCTATTTAGAAATAGAAAATGTTAATGTGTATAGTATTTTCTGCACTAGGAGTAGACACAGCAGATATATGTACAAACAAATAATTTACCTGCATTTTAATAATGTACTGAACTTTTTCTATGAATTGTTAATTTTATTCATCTAATTTAATTCTTAATTTATTCTAATTTAATGTCAGATTAAGTAATTACTGGGGCAGGGCCAAGTTGAGATTTTTAGAGGCCCTAAGACCCAAAAGATTACTGTATCCTCCCACGAATGATGTGTATCATTGTTTGTGTCTTCAATTAAATCCATATTTCTTCTGCTATCATACATTGATGTACAAAGCTTTTGCTACCTGGCAGATACAGTACATTATATAATTAACAGTAAGACAGATGCCCAAGATCTTGGCATGTCTGCTTCCTTGATGTTCTATAACACAACTAACCCTTTGCATGGTGTGCCGTCTGGTAAAAATCACTGCAATCAGAGGAGACCAAAAAGGAGAGGATCCCTAAAAATTCCAGATCTCAGTCGTGTTCTGTCATATGGGCAAGTTTTTTTAACATTCTAATAACTTAACAAAGTGCTGATTTGTCATCAAATTATGTAGCACAGTGTGTCTGTTTCCAATAGGGCTATTTAGAAATGGAAAATAGTAATTATTTTTTCACTAGGAGTGGGCACAGCAGATATATTTAGGAACAAATATTTACCTACATTTTAATAATGTACAGAACTTTTTTTTTCTTAGAAATTTAATGCATCTAATTTAATTCTTAAGTAATTTTTGGTGCAGGGCTGGGTTAAGACTTTTAGAAGCCCTACGCACTTAAAAGATTATAGTATCCTGTCATACATTTATGTCTGTTTTTTCTTCATTTCTTCTCCATTTAGCTGCATCTTGCATTTCCTGGTAAAACCGCCTTTCCTGAATACCTAAGGACCTTTTTTGGTGCATCCTTCTTTGGTGCCTTAAGCATGTGGTTGCGTTGTTTAATAGTTAATCGAGCTCTGTATTAGGATTATCTTTGTTAACTTTAAATTAGGGCTTTTGAATTCATAAATGAATTATAGTAACAAGTAAAAAGAATTTTTTTTTAATAGAATGTTGACCAATGGGCATTCTAAAAAGTCAGAACCCCAAGAAAAGCTGTGTGCTGATAATTTTGACGATAACACAAGAGGAAATGAAACAGCTTCACAACAGAGTGTAGAGCAAGAAGCTGCTAGAAGTCTGCTGCATTTATCTGCTCTTGGAGAGCCAAGTCAGTGGTCAACTAGCACAGGTAGATTATTTATGTTGCTTTCTTTGTTAATTGCAAATTAAATAACTCTGAAGTATTCTGAATATTTATCACAATGAACTACATGTGAATTGGGTATTGGAATGTATAATGTTATCATTTAAAGCCTGTCAGCCAGTTGAAGTAATAAAAATGGGGAAAAAATACTGAAGTAATGAATTGTTACTGAGTAAAAATATAAATGAAGTGATTATTTATTAGTACATTATTTAACTTAATGATAGCATTATTTTGCCGTCTGGTATAGATGGATATCTGATAGCATCATTTTGCCATCTAATATAGGTGGTTTATGAATAATCTTTTTGGATGTGATAAAAATAAACATTAGAAATTGGAAAGGATGGAGCAGAGATTAAACAAAGTTAATGGATGCTTTAAATTTATGCTACAGGGGCTGTTTTGAATTCATCTCCAAAGAGAGTATGCATAAAAATGAGAATTAATTTTTTTAAATGTAATATGTACAGAAGTTAGATACATACTGTGTTTTGCTATTTGTTAACAAAACATGTATTGCAACTAAAAATAAACAAGCATAAATAATAATAAACTAGCTCATATAAAATAATTATATATGTTTATTGTTAGTTCATTAATACATTATTTTCTTCTAGGATTTTTTTTTTGTCTCCTTTTTTTGTAATACCCCAGTGAAACTACACTCATATGGGTCATGCTAAATTGCAACCATATGCACATTGGTCTCAATTAGTTACAACTAACCAACTATGCAGCTAACACATTCACCTGGAATCAAGCCCATGTCATTCAGTGGTCTTAAACCAAACACATCAGGAAATTTGCGAAGCATTGTGGCACTTTTTTTATGTAGTTTTGCTGATGAAAATGTAGTGTATTTATGAGTGATAGAATTTTATAGTGATAGAATTTGATAGAATGAGTGATAGAATTTTTTTAATTAAGACAAATTACTAATGCATTATTTTAGAAATTTTATTATGGCATGCAAAATAAAAGTTTTTCAGCAGTAAAAATTGTTTTCCGCTTTGAAATAGAGGGATCTGTGTCTACTTGCCCTTGAAATCAATAGCATTTTATTTAAAACCTCTGAGAATCTAATGTTCCTTAATTCTAATTTTAAATGTAATTTATATATTTAAATATGATTTAAAAATACATTAGTTTAGCAAAATTTTACACAAAATTTAAGGGGCTGAGAATGTATTGTTCATTGTAATATGCTTTTCTGCTTATATGCAATTCTTTTAAAACTTCTAAAACTTTTGTAAAATATTAATCGTTATTCAGACTCGTATATTAGACTAAATATTTTATATTCAATAAATATTTATTACTTAATCTGTACTTAAAATGAAATATTTAAATCAGTAATCAAAATACATATATTGGTGTTTCGGTGTATGTCTTCATAAAGCTTACCTTATGTTTCAGGTGATTTAACTGATGTCACTTCACCTGGAGATACTGAAACTGGATCACTAGCAACCAGACATGAACAGTCACTTTTATCTCCACAGTTTCCACCACAGTCACCAGCCTCAGTGATTTTCCCTACCACTAGGCAAAAAACTGGTACTGATCAATGGTTATCTACAGAGATGTTAGGGCATAGACCAAGGTCATATTCTGCTGATATCCCAATGAGTGGTGGCAAAGACCTCCTAGCAAAGTACAAATTAACTAAAAACATAGGATCAGATGTAACTGTAAAAACATCTGTTGAAGAATCATCTGAATTTAGTGGCAAAGAACAATATGCCAGGCGATATTCTATTTCTGTAGCTAGGGAAGCACGGAAACCACAAACATTGCAGCCTCCAGCATGGAGTGGCAGCACATCTGGATCTCTTAAATGGCCTGATCATGAAACTTCAGATCAGCCCATGGATCTCAGCATTTCTAGAGATCTTGGTAAATACAAGCCTATGTATGGCACTGGCATGACAGGACCATTGCTTAATGTTGTAGCTCAAGATGAAGGTGTACCTGATGCTACACTAACTTCTAATTTGGATACCTGTCTTAGTGAACCTTACCAGTTAAAATCGTTGCCTGTTCTTTCACCTCAAGTTCTTATAGAATATGAAACTGGTGCTGAAAACAGTAACAGTGAAACTTCATTGCTTCCTATTACAGATGAACCAGCATCTTTTGCCACTTCTGCATCGAGGTCAATATTTTATCTTCAAGATATTCCTTCTACTGATGTTGCTACAAGAAAAGATACAGATGCTTCAGAAGATCCACCTAGCCCTGATATATCAGATTACACAGCATGTTCACCTGTGTCCCCTCCAACATTAGATGAAAATAGTTATTATTATTCACAAGAGAATATGGGGCAAGGCTCAGCTGCTTCTGAAGAAGTACCTCCATCCTCACGTTTCCATGCGGAATTTATTGTCCCCAGTTCTTCATCATCAGGCATGGAAGAAGGAAAATGTGTGTGTCGAATTTGCAACAAAATATTTGCTAAGTCCAGCCATCTCAGATTACATGTTAATATTCATTATTTTGAAAGGCCATTCCGCTGTGACAATTGTGCTGTGTCATTTCGTACTAAAGGCCACTTACAAAAGCACAAACGATCTGTAAGTCATTATAATAAAGTTAATATGAATTTAACCTTTGGTACGCCAACTGTGGATAATCCACGACCTTTTAAATGTGCAGAATGTAAGATAGCTTTTCGCATACATGGTCACCTGGCCAAGCATTTACGGTCAAAAATGCATATAATGAAGTTGGAATGCCTAGGTAAACTACCTTTTGGGATGTATGCAGAAATGGAGAGATCAGGTATTAGTTTAAATGAAATTGATACAACGGATTGTAATAATTCTTTAAAAAGCCTTCAGGTTATGGCACAAAAACTTTATCAGAGGGATCCTCGGCGAATGCGTTGGCAAAATTCAGAACAAGCTGTTGATGCAGATTGTTCAATCTCTGCCCCACCGGTTATTAATACTCTGATTGATCCTATGATAACAGTCAGTGAACCGTTAACTGGAACATTTGACCCATCATGCACAGCAATTGGTATCTTATCTACTTTAAGTGGCTCTAAATCTGTGTCTGATGTGGAGGATGTTAAAAGGGAACCCTCTGAAACAGATGCTTTGCAAATGGTATCTGCTTATTCTGATGGAGAGTGTGCCATTTCTCCATTATCCCGTTATGTAATTTCTCAACCTGTATCAGGATCAACTCAGAACTCTGCTAATCGAGTTGAATCATCTCAAAATGACTCAGCTGTGTCTTTGCACCGTTCTGGTACCTGTCACATATGTGGCAGGCTTTTTAAAAGTGCAAAATTCTTACAGGTTCACTTATACAGTGATCATACAACTTGGAACACGTCTTCAATGAATGAGGTAACACCATCAAGTAGTTCTGTGCCATCTGTAACTGATTCACAAGAACTGATTTGTGATCTCTGTGGACGACAGTTTTCAAATCAAAAAGCGCTTCAACAAGTAAGCAAAATAATTGTAAATTTATATTTTTTTTAACAGTATTTGGTACTTGTCTCGTTTTGACTTCGAACATCAGAAGAATCAGTAATGGAAATGAGTGTAAACAGTTATTCAATGAAACATCTCGTTACAACACAAACAGTTTATTTACAATTCTAATAATTGACAGCTGAAGTTTCGTTATCTCAATACAGCACTTAAAATATATAAATGGCGTAAGATAATACTCATTAATTATCTAATATACATGAAATGCAACTCGAAGCCATTTATCTCACTCTCTCATTAAAAAAGAACGCACTTAAAACATACAGCTTTGCTCAAAACGAAAATGTAAACATTGTCCACTGTTGCCATATGCAATTTTCTAAATTAGTTAAACAAAGATAGTATAAGATAGAGGTTCAACTTAACATCCTCCCACCTAAGTTAACTTTTTACCTTAAAATTTAGCTTACAAAAGAAAGTTAACAAAAGAAAATTACAAATTGTTCATAAGTTACAAAAGAAAATTATACATAGTTCATAAGTCCAGTCTCTTAGGTACTTTGACTGTACGACCTGCTCTAGTCTTTTGAATCTGAGGTTCAGATACACACACATCATCAGACGCAAAATTCTCACAAGTTTCGTCTCCCACCTTCTCGGTTGAAAAGTTCTGAATAATGGGATCATCACTGGATACTTCAAGTGGGTACAATCTTTGAATTGGTCTTAACAATTGTCCATGACTTGTTTTGAGCTTAACAAGTCTTGCAATTCCGTCTTTTCCTGGAAGGATCTGAATTATTTTACCTAATGGCCAATTGATTCGCTTGGTGTTATCACTGCCTATCAGTACAACATCACCAATATTCACTTTCACAGATTTTCTGTTTTCTGATTTTTGGATGAGTGCCCCTAGATATTCAGACCTAAACCTCTTCCTTAAATCTCTTTTCAGGCTTTCTCTATATTTAACCCGCTTATTAAGACTTTTGTGCCCAATATGATCAAGATCTGGAACACCACTTTTTCGTATATCTTGCAGAAATAGAGAGGGACTTAAAGGCATTAAAGTAGAATCATTTTCAGTTACGTATGTCAATGGACGGGAATTAATCACTGCTTCACAATCACAGAGAATCGTGGTCATTTCTTCAGAAGTTAAGGAGGCTCTTCCTAGCACTCGTCTTAATAATTTCTTAAGAATTCCTACCAAACTCTCCCACCAACCTCCCCACCAGGAGGCAGTTGGCGGGTTGAACTTCCATTGAATTGGTAGTACAGAAGTGTCATCAGTGATTTGCTTCCAGTTTAGATCTCGGAGTACATTTGAAGCGCCAACAAAATTAGTTCCGTTATCACAGTATATGATTCTACTCCGTCCTCTACGAGCTATAAACCTCCTAAGAGCTAGTAAAAAACTGTCGGTGGACATCGATTCAACCAACTCTAAATGGACTGCCCTGTAAACAGCGCAGGTGAATAAACAGATCCAAGATTTCTTGTTGCCTCTCAAGATCACTGGTCCAGCGAGATCCACCCCACAGATTTCGAATACAGCTGCTTCTCGTAGTCTGTCTTCTGGAGGAGGCGCGGTATAAGTTTCTAGGTTTTTTGCAGAAAATCTCCTACACACTGTGCATTGATTAATGAGAGATCTCACAGTTTTACGAGCGTTCAGAATCCAAAATCTCTCTCGTAGAATATTTATCAAAATTTGCGTACCAGCGTGTGCATTTTTCTCGTGATAATATCGCACTAATCTCTTGACAACCTCATGATTGGATGGAAGAACAGCTGGCATTTTAAATTCTTCCGTATCCTCACGAAAGGTAAGTTTAGTTTTCAGTCTAAGGATTCCACTTTCATCCTTGAATACTCCTAAAGTTTTTAATTTCTCGTCTTTTTCATTCACAAAACAGTCTTCTTGAACCATTTTAATCAATACCTTCTCAGCCTCAAAAATTTCATCAGAATCAAGGTTTCCATGTTTTCTCTCAATTTGTTCAGATCGACAATTGTAGGCGAATCTTAGGATCCAGGCAATTAGATTAACTATCTTTTTGTACTTGGAAAAATATCTATAATACCAATCTCTCTTAGTAACCAAGCATGTAGAAACTAAACATTTTGTTACAGATGAAACTATTCCCTTTTTCTTCTCTCTAAAAATCTCACTCTCATCTAAATTTAAGTCACCTTTTGGCCAATCTTCTTCAGGCAAGTAGAGCCAACTTGGACCTAGCCACCAGTTAGATTTCAACAAATTTAGAGCTGAACAACCTCTGCTCGGGAGATCAGCCGGATTCATACATCCCGGAATATGTCTCCATGAATTTTTATTTGTTAGTCTTCTTATTTCTTTTACTCTATTCTGGACAAAGACACTCCAGGCTTCTTCTCTCGTTATCCAAGCTAAGACAGCAGAAGAATCAGTCCAGAAGTAAACTTCTTCACTCTGTATCTCAGATAAAATTGAGGACGAAAGTCGTGATGCTATAGTAGCTGCAAGTAATTCCAGTCTCGCGATAGTAGTTTCTTCTTTTCCCGTTGGTGCAACTCTACTCCTGGCTTGTATTAGCTGTACTTTAACAGAATCAAAAGTTTTTACTCGGATAAAAGCGGCCACGGCGTAAGCATGCTTACTGGCATCACAGAAAATATGTACTGAAGTATTTTCACTTGTATTCCTTGAACCAAAATATCTGGGAAAACGGATCTTCTCTAGATAGTCAATGTCTCTCAGCCATTTTAAAAATGCAGTTCTCGTACAGGTACCAACTTCTTCATCCCATGTTATCTTCTGCTTCCACGTTTCTTGAAGCAATAATTTAGGGATAAGGATGACAGGACAATATATACCAAGAGGATCAAACAATCTATGAGCTGTAGCTAAGATTAACCGCTTAGTTACTTTTTCAAAACATAACTCTTTTATACTACCAGTATTTATTCGTAGAGTGTCAGATTGTTTATTCCATATTAAACCGAGCACATTCGTATCAGCAGAAGCATCATCATTAATATCATTGAACTCCCACCCTCTAAGCTGAAATTTTCTCTCAGCCATTACTTCAGTTGATACATTCATAAAAAGATTGAGTTCATTTTCATTTTTGACACAACTGACACAGTTGTCAACATAGAAACTATGCATAAGTTTTTGAACGATACTTTTTGGATATGAGGATTCACCAGTTTCTATTTTCTCTAAAACAGTTTGTAAATGAAGCTGAATAGTAGAGTTTAGAAGAAAAGGGCTGCTTGCTACACCAAAAACTACACGACAGTGCCTGTAGTCTTTCAACTGACCATCACTATCAAGCCACAAGAACCTCAAAAAATCTCTGTCAGTGGGTGAAACACTTATTTGTAGAAAGGCTCTTCGTATATCAGCAATAACACCTATCTCCTCTTTTCGAAATCGTGTTAAAATACTTGGAATCTGCTCTATTAGATTCGGACCTTTTTCTAAGCAATCATTAAGACTAGGAAACCCCTTTACTTTGGCCGAAGCATCGAACACCGGTCTGAGTTTTGTAGTACTATTCTCTTTGATAACTTCTCGATGAGGAAGGTAAAGAACTTGAGCTTGATCGTTTTTAGGAACTTCTTCAATTACTCCCTCTTCAAGCCATTCCTTAAAAACATTTTCATAAGCTTCATAATTGGACTCCGTTTTAAGACGTTTAACAGTTTTGTTCAGTCTCCTCTCGGCTAAATCAAAATAATCTGGCAGTGGTGGATGATCTTCCAACCAGGGCAAATCAACCTCAAAACGATTATCTACTACATGGACTGTATTTAGGAAATGTAATCGAGCAGCTTCTTGCAGTTCCATCTGGCTTTTCTTGACTGATGGGTCAGTAATGCCAAGTGTGTCCAAGGTCCATAAATCTGTTATCGTCTCCACTGTAGACAACAAGGACGTAACTAATAACGATGAGGTACACTCGCTTCTCGAAGTATTGGGCATTCGTCCCATAACTGACCATCCAAGTTTTGTTTCTATGGCTACGAGACCACAAGGTATCTCACGACGACCACCTGTCAAGTTTTCCAGCTACATCAGCCCCAATAAGGATTTCAATAGGATCTTCACAATCAATCACAATATTTATATTATAAGCAGCTAACTCCTTAAGACAAAGTTTGTTGACAATAGGTGGCACTGACTTGCAAATAATTTGTTGACTAAGAACTTTAAAGTTACAATTATAATTCCCGTGCACACTTGATAAATACAAAGTGTATACATCATGCTTGCATACCCCTGAATTTTTCCCTCCAAATAAAGAGTGCTGCAAATATTCACAATTCTGAGGTTCATAGTTCATTTCTTGAGCTGTACTTCGTAACAGATACGATCGCTGTGAAGCTGTATCAATAATAGCTCTTGCGACACGTTTTTTCCCATTACCTCTAATTATAACTTTGAATGTTTGCAGCATTACGTCTGGAGTCGAAGATAAGTTAGAAAGAGCCTGATCCACTTCAGCACTAATCTCAGTTTTCTTTTCAACTTCGGATGATTCCTCATTTTTGGGCACAGTTGTTTGGTGCATTTTCCTACATAGAAGAATATGATGTTTTTTACCACAACACAAGCAACCAGCTTTCAAGTTACAGTCCTTAACTGAGTGTCCAGATTTTAAACATAAAAAACACTTGTGAGATTGTTGAACAAGTGACTCTCTCTGACTTAAAGGTATTTTTCTTGCTTTTAGACAATCTCCTGAATAATGCGAATTAGAACAGAATATGCACTGTTTTGACACTTGAGATGAAGTTAGAAGATCTGTCGCACTAGGCACATTTGAAAACTTTCCACTCTTAAATTTTTTATCGATCCCTTTTTTCTCATTGGAAAAATTACTATATTTTTCTTCCGGTTTTGACCCCGAAGTATTGAAACCCCGAGAGGCTAGAAAAATACGCTCCCCAGCCTCAACTTCATCTTGTAAAAATTCTAAAATACACTCTAAATCATTTTTCTCAATTATAGCTTTACCCTGATCTGACTCATCCGGACTCACCTCTCGAACTCTTCGATGAGCAGATCTATAGCGCTCCCAAGCAATAAGAGTTTCTTCAGGTAACGATGATTCAACTAGAGGAAATAACATGGCAGCATATTTCTCCCTAGTAACCCCTAATAGTTCAAGTGAACGGAGTTTACTCTCAAGTTGATCAAACAATTTTCTTAATGAATTTTTAGGACAGTTCTGTTTTTGAAGAACTAATGCTAATAAATCTCTGACGTATACTTGAATCAATAATTCTTCTCTACCAAAACGAATTTTTAGCTGTTTTAAAGCTTTTCCATAACTATCACCACCTGGGGGAAAACTCTTAATTAATTCTTCGGCAGGACTGCCTTTTTCCATTGCTTGAGATAAATACGAAAATTTATCGTGAAAATCAATATTAATGTCCTCATCAATTTTTTTGAATTGCCCCCAAAAGTAGAGCCAATTTCTTACATTACCGTCAAAAGTAGGTAATTTTATTTTTGGATAATGCAATAAAGTGTTCGGCTGCGAAATGACATTCAAGCTTTCATTCTTAGAAGATAATTGTTTACCCACTAATGTTTCTAACTTCTGTTTAAAAGATCTCCAGCGATCAATATATGTTTCTGACTCATCTACCACTTTCTCTATTTCGGAATCGGAAGTATTTTCAGAATACAACAGTTGTTTATATTTCTCTTCACATGCTATCATTAATAAAGCTTTCTCTTCAATTAGCTTTAATTTATTAATTTTCTCAACGTAATTCAGGTTAATTTCTTCCTCATCAAAAGAATTACATGCTCGAGTAAACAACCTTCTAAGTTGTTTTCTATCTTTCAATACAGTTTCCATAATGAATAAAGAGTAAAAACAAAATATAAAAATATTTTTCACTCACTCGTAAAAAGCAGTTATTCAATGAAACATCTCGTTACAACACAAACAGTTTATTTACAATTCTAATAATTGACAGCTGTAGTTTCGTTATCTCAATACAGCACTTAAAATATATAAATAGCGTAAGATAATACTCATTAATTATCTAATATACATGAAATGCAACTCGAAGCCATTTATCTCACTCTCTCATTAAAAAAGAACGCACTTAAAACATACAGCTTTGCTCAAAACGAAAATGTAAACATTGTCCACTGTTGCCATATGCAATTTTCTAAATTAGTTAAACAAAGATAGTATAAGATAGAGGTTCAACTTAACAGTACTTTTAATTAACCACATGTCCTTGTCGAATATGAATCAAGTATTATTTCAGGCATAAAATGTTTAGAAATCACCCTTAGGATGGCATCAAACATATCACTTGAGGCTTATTTTTTCTACCACATAAAATCTCAGAGCTCAAGGTATGGCAATATGTTTCTTGATATTTTTTATTTCACCATTTTGCATATCCTCAGATGTGTTTTATTGTTTGTGCGTGCATGCCAGATCTGAATCAGTGAAATTGTGTTTGTGGTTCACTTGCAATGGATATAACCAATCTGTTTCAGTTCTTCCATCTTTATTTCATTCACTAATGTGGTAGTACTATGATCAGAAACCATAACAAGTGATGCTTCTCTTGTTTCTCAGGAAATACCCTCAAGTATCAATTGGAGAGGAAGTATTCTTCCAGCATTATTTTTGCATCATATGAACATGCGTTTGCTATCTGCACAATGCAGTCACTGGCACCAATTTTTTTTTCATTTTTTGTTTCCGCCATTTCAAACAAGCATATCTCTTGTAGATAATTATTTCAAAAATCATTTTGTCTGCCATTCTTATAACTGATTTGAGCAGAACTTGATTAATATTAATTCTTCACACCTGCAATAAATGAGTTGTAAAACTGTTGTATATGTCATGCAGCTTCCTTCAAGCAAATTTTTTACACACATTCTTGTACTTTTTCCACATGTGCAAGTGTTGCACTTCCCATAAATATGTTATTAATTGAAATTTAACTTCAGTGGATGTCAAAGATTGTAATATCAATTTTCCAGTAGCGTGCTGCTGTATTTATGAAAATAGTAGGCAGATTCTGTTTCATTTGGAGGTTATTTCCACAAATTAATAACAAAATTATCTAACAGAATATGAATGTCTAATACAACTATGCACTGAGCACTGAACTGTGGTTCTAAGAAAAGCTTTGGCTGAACAATTAAAGGTCTTTGGTTACTTCAGTTTATACCAGAGATTAATTGCTGATGTGCAGTTAATATGAAAGTATTCAATATTCAAATTATTGTGTGTTGAAGATTTAATATCCCTTTGAAATCACATAAAATATTTTTCTTCCAGAAAATATCTAAATAAATTTAAAAAAATTATTATCTTAAAAATATCTTAAATAAAAAGAAAAATAAATGAGTATAAAATAAATTAGTTTTCATATGCTTCCAAGTTTGCATCTCCAAATTGGCTCTTGATTAAGAACTAAATTACTTAAAAGCAGTTTCAATTGGCAGAGTCTTTTTATGTAACATTATTGACCAAGTGATTAAAAAATTCACATCTCAACACATCAGAAAGCATCCTTTCATTTTAGGAGATTATAAGAATTCTGTCGTCATTCCTTTCTTTCCATCAGTTAAGCTGTATAATTGCATGTATTTTACAGAAATTCAACTTCTGGGTCGTTTTTTCTTTCGTCAATAAAATTTGCATATATACAGGACTCCTTACCAAGGTGGTTTAATTTACATTGGTCAAACTAAGACAGCCTTTAAATTCCACACTAAGGAATGTGAGGCATATGTTAGCAAAAACGACATGCATAAATCCTGTGTTGTCAAACACTGTTAGTCAGAAAAATCATATTTTTCTTCAGCCAAACTTATTCAGAAAACATCTTCATTGGTGAATTAGATTTACTAGAGGTGTTTCACATTCATAAAATCTTTCAGTTTTAGTTAACAATCCCAATTTCAGTCTCTTTACCCTCAGCCTTTAAGAAAATTATTTCATAGTTTTAATTTTTCATCAGTAGAAGGTGCCAATAGCTTCCTTTCATTCTTATCAGCTTATGTTATCACTAGCTTCTCTTTTGTCATTTGCACTTATGCAGCTGAAGAAGAATGTTGTGTATTTAAGCCTTCGAAATTAGTTCACTAGATTTATGAATATGCTGATTCTTATTGCTGTAACTTCTCATTAACATATTTGCGAGGAATTATTTATTAAAAGAAAAAGTACTATCAGCTGCTGAAAACCCCGCAGCATCATGATTTTTGGAAGACTCTTGAAATGTTTTATGAAATAGAAACATTCTCCATTATATATTAAACCAATATATTTATTTAACATTCATAACTTAATAATGTGGGAATGGTATAAATCATATGCTAAATAAAAGCAAAAACGACATGCATAAATCCTTTGTTGCCAAACACTGTTAGTCAGAAAAATCATATTTTTCTTCAGCCAAGCTTATTCAGAAAACATCTTCATTGATGAATTAGATTTACTAGAGGTGTTTCACATTCATAAAATCTTTCAGTTTTAGTTAACAATCCCAATTCCAATCTGTCTTTACCCTCAGCCTTTAAGAAAATTATTTCATAGTTTCAATTTTTCATCAGTAGAGGGCGCCAATAGCTTCCTCTCATTCTTATCAGCTTATGTTATCACTAGCTTCTCTTTTGTCATTTGCACTTATACAGAAGAAGAATGTTTTGTATTTAAGCCTTCGAAACTAGTTCACTAGATTTATGAATATGCTGATTCTTATTGCTGTAACTTCTCATTAACATATTTGCTATTAATTATTTATTAAAAGAAAAAGTACTATCTGCTGCTGAAAACCCCGCAGCATCATGATTTTTGGAAGACTGTTGAAATGTTTTATGAAATAGAAACATTGTCCATTATATATTAAACCAATATATTTATTTAGCATTCATAACTTAATAATGTGTGAATGGTATAAATCATATGCTAAATATATGTCAAGAATGGTAATAAAACCTCAGAATTATATATATGCTTTAAACATTGTTGGATTTCTTAGGAAATTTACTGTTTCCCAGGTGCTGAAAAGGATGTATAAATTTTGGAAATTAATTGAATATGTAGATATACTTAAAAATAAGGCATTTTTTTAGAAACTGACACCAGATTAAAATATGAAGAATTAATTTAAGGCTAATCCTCAATTTTTTGATTAAGGAACTGAACACAAAAAGCTTGTTTTGTATTGTAAAGGAAGTTGAGACGAAATATTATTTATAATAAATATATTAAATACATAGTATTAGAAACTGCGTGTCTTTTTTTTTTTTTTTTTTTT
>KK116902.1:241491-251597 GCA_000611955.2 Stegodyphus mimosarum
TTTTTTTTTTTTTTTGTAATTAAAAATTGCAGCTTATGTTTCAAAATCATGATGCGATCCTGAAGTAAAGCTGAAAATTGCTTTCCTTTGATAGATTGAGTTGCCTATTAAAACAGTATTCAGTGCAGATCTCAAGTTTCTTCCTAATACATATCCTGAGATACCATCTTGCAGCATTATAAGTTCATTGTTTGTGCTATTAAACATATTCCTCATCTTGTAGTTAAGGTTAAATGAAGCACATCTTCAGTAAATGTCATGTCATCTGAGTCCAAACTGAGATAATGATTCTTTTTCTAATCAATTTTTTCTATGCGTCCAGAAATAAATAGATCAAAGTTCTCTTTGTGGTTTATTTTGTAAAAACATTTTCATCTCCTTGGAGAAATCTGAATTTCTTTTGATTTGTTAAAATGGCAGATCTTTTGACAGTAAGCAGAATTTCAACATAGCTGCATAATTTTTTCTGCATCATTTTCTATTGTATATTTAGTTGAACTAAATGCATAATGGATATCAAATTTTTTTACAGCATCTCTTTTATTACTTTCAGATTTTAAGTGCTGCTTTTGTTACCTGCGTAAACAATTAAGGCTCTTATCTCTAAATTTTTCAGATTTAGTGCCTGTATTCAAATTATATAATTTCTTGTTAGTCAGGTGACTCGTCATCATTTCTCATTTCATCATGACTCATTTATCAAATAAAGCTTTGATAATATTTAATGTTGTAATAATTTTATTGTTACGTATTTTTAATTGATACTCTATTGTACAGAATTTCAAAAGTATCACAAGCTAAAATGGGGTAAAAATGCTGAACGATGGTGATTTCATGTTGAACAAGAGCTTTTTATGGCTTTTATAATGTGGAGTATAAACATAAAGCAGTGTCAAGGGGGGGGGAATCATTTAATCAAATAACCTTGTCTGATGTATCAGTAAGAAATTTCTAAAATGCTGATTTATTACCATTTTTGATATAGCAGTTGTTTATAATGAAGACATTTGTATAAAATAAATAATTAATTCATTAATTTATTTCCTTTCTTTCTTTTTCTTTTCTTTAAAGATTGGACAACATTTCATATGCAACCAGGAATTGTAAGAACGTTTCTTTTAATTGTAAAAGTCAGATCATTCACAGTGAATTTCGCAAAATTAAATCATAAAAGCTAGTTTTGAGGGATGATTGGAAAGTCGCATTTGTCTTCAGTTGTATGTCAACTGACTGAGTATATGTTTTGCGAAGGATGTACATCAAGATATCTCAATCTCTGTTTATCCATTGCCGTTCAAGTATTTGATTAAAAGGAGTGAAATCTGCAGTTGGACAGCCATTGCTTTTTAAGTATTTGATTAAAAAGAGGTTACGTGTTAAAAGAGGTTATTAAACTGTAGAGACATCAGGTTATTTAGTAGCAGGAGACATGAAAAATATGCAATTCCTTCGCCGGGGATCGAACCACGGACCTCTGAAATACCGGCTCAGTGTGCTGACCATTACACCACGAAGGCACGCTAAGAATGTGGGAGATATACCTTATATACTCCCCTTTTTAAAGGGCGACTAGGGTTTTAGGGGACTTAGTCGCCAAATCCTGGGTGTGGAGAGTCATCATCCACAACCCTTTTAGTTCGGGCGCCAGTGTACAGACATTAGGATTTTTGGAAGCAGGAGAGATTGAAAAATTAGCATTGCCTTCGCCGGGGATCGAACCACGGACCTCTGAAATACCGTCTCAGTGTGCTGACCATTACACCATGAAGGCACGCTAAGAATGTGGGAGATATACCTTATAAAATGTGTATCTATATATTAAAGATTATTACCTATTTGTAAATAAGTTTACTGTTTACTTTGGATGTCTTGTTTTTCTTAGTAAGCATTTGCTGAATCAGTATAATCTTTTATCTTTAGTAAAATGTGTGTCTGATGACTAAAGAAGAAAAATTAAATTGATATTTAATTTTTTTCATAACAGCATTTGCTGTCCCATGCTCAGCCTCGACCATTTGTTTGTGAGATATGCGATGCTGGTTTCACATCATCATCATCTCTCATTGCCCATCAGTCAACACATCAGAATAATTCATAGCTTCCTCAGTGACTAAAAAAGCAGGCTAGTGCAATTAAAATAATGTTTCAAGTAGGTATCCTATCTTAGTTTTCCGACTGTCATTGTAATGTAGTGTTGTATGTAAATGTTTGTGCTTTGTAAAATATGTTTAAAGCTATGCATAATATGTATATATGTATATTTAAACCATTTTCATTAGTATATATGTGATAAGTATCATCTGTTATTTCTTAATTTTCCTTCAGTTTACTCGTCATTGTAGTAGAATGCATGTAGTTTTTGTAATGAAGAAACAAACTAAAAAATGAAGATCTGTTCATGCAGTATTAGTTAATTATTAATAAGAAGTCCAGTTAGCATTCCCATTAAAGAAACTCTAGGGATATGATGTTAATCATAATGGTCTCTGTTTTTTTTTAAATATATTATTATATATTTGGCGAATAAGATAGAATAATAAATGGTAGTGAAAAGAAAAATATTCAAAAATTTTCATGGACCTTAGCAATTCTTGATTTAATTGCAGTGACAAGTATATCAATCAATCCTGTAATTCATTTCATCCCATTATGGAAGCCAAGAAATGGTGGGTAAAAGTGATGATTATGATAACTACTTAAATGATAGTTATGATAATAGCCTTCTTCACTTTCATTAAATGCCAGGGTAGTTTGCTGGAGCTGTATTATATTTTCAGAGAGTAAGTCATGTCTGTCTTAGTGAAAAGTTACCTCGTGAGCTAAGTGGTAATGCAGTCATGCATAATATGCTTACCCATTATGTGAATTCTTCCTCAGCAATTATGTTAAAAGATTAAATGCTTCTGCTGTCATTGTTTTAAGATTAAATGAAACTGAAAATTTGAATATGTTGCCAAGTAAGAGTAGCCGAGTAAAACTGCATTATGCAAATTAGTGGTGCTGCACTTGGAATACATCATCTGCGAAGAGCTTAAAAGTCCGTATTTGAGAGCAAGCCCACATATTTCACTGTGATAGTGACATCAGAAATCAGAGATAGCCAAATCATAACAATGACCTTCAGGCATCATTTGCCTGCAGAACTACCATGGAGAGTTATTTGGAGACTAAAAGCAGGACAAAGTCAAAACAGAAAGTGGCCAGATGGCTAAATGTGAGTCCTTCTGTGGTTCATAGACTTTGGAGGCAATTTCAAACCACAGATTCGGGATCTAGGAGGTTCAGCCAAGGACCGCCAACTGCTATGATGAGCGCTGGTGACCGATATTTGACATTATGTGCACACAGAAATAGAACCACTATTCCGACACTTCTTCGATCCTCCCTTGTTGCAGCCACCAGAAGGTTGGTGTCAACGTCAACTGTGCATGGAAAGCTTCACGAAGGTGGTCTGTATGCGAGGCGACAAGCAATTTGCGTGCCGCTGACGTCACACAGTAGGACAGACCGTTTGCAGTGGGCACAACAACATGTCCACTGGACGCCTGATCAATGGAGGGTTGTTCTCTTTATGGATAAGTCCAGGTTTAGTCTAGAAAGCGATAGTAGACGTTATTTGATATGGAGAGAACCTGGAACCCGTTATCATCCGTCAAACATCCTTGAAAGAGATGCATACGGAAGAGGCAGTCTGTGTTTAGGGTGGTATCTCTTTGGGTGGACGCATAGACCTCCATGACTTTCCAAGGGGAACCATGAATGCTCAGGTTTATAGAGATGACATCCTTGATGCTTATGTGTGCCCATATGCCGGGGCAATAGGTGATGCTTTCCTGTTACAGGACGACAGCACGAGACCACACAGGGCATGCATCATAGATGATTATCTTCAACAGGGAACAATTATGCTCATGGAGTGGCCAGCTTGATCCCCGGACTTGAATCCTATCGAGCACATTTGGGATGCTTTAGGGAGACATCTAGCTGCTCTCGATCCACCCCCTCAGACCCTTGCCGCACTTGCAACTGCTTTGCAAGAGAAATGTCTCTCGCTTCCTATGGAACTGATAGACCGCATATTTGAAAGCATCACACATCGCTGTATTGCTTCTAGAGGCCGATCATATTCCACATTGAAGGTACTTTTCTTATAGCATACTTAACACCTTCGATTTTTTCATTTTATAAATGTGCTAATTTCTTTATTACCATAATTGTCTGGTAATTTCTTTTTATGTTATTTGATCCTTACTATGTGTTGTGTATTGTGGGTAAGTTTCATAAAATTCTACATGTAACTTTTTCAGTAATCCTGATTTTTGTAATTTTTCCTTAATTTATGATAACCAGTGTATTTAAAATGCTATTAAAATCCTACAGGATAGTATTATTAATGATAAAGGAAAAAGAAATACAGGATTAGAGGAATGTGATTTTGTAGCCCAGGTATTAGGTATTGGTGGTGGTTTTTAATATGGATGGATAAAAAAAATCTATTTAATATATTTTACATAAAAATGAAGAAATTGGTGAAAATAATGTAATGCAATTGAATACTAAAGTATACTATTTTATAAATGTGTTTTTGAAATGTGCTAAATTCAAAGCTACATTAAATCTAATATCTATAGCCCTGTTTAGTCTGGCATTATACCCTGCTAAGTATTTTATTGCAGTTAGCAGTTGCCTATGATTTTAAGGAGATGAACAAAATCTAATCTATTGTATATATCTTTATATATGTAAATCATTTCTCAAAAATGTCTATAATATCTTCTTAATTCTTTTCTTCCCTTCTTTTATTTTTGGCAGAGGATATTTTGTTAAATATGGTAAATCTTCTTGAAATTTTAGTCTCTAAAAAATTCCTTTATAAGAATTGAAAAGAAGCAAATAGTCCTTACCTCCCAAATATGGTATGTCTGCAAACACAGTAAAATAAATACATATAGAAATGAAATATTTTTTGACAAACAGCATGATGCAATTATTTTACTGGACGTCTAGTATAATTTATATAATCTTGTAAAGGGATTTGGCATTGAGCCCTTTTATTAGCTGAAAAAGAATGAAATTACTGGGTAGTTTATTAACAATTCTTGCTAATATCATGCAGCTTATTATACAAGAAGAAATATTTCAAGTTTCTGGAAAAACATCTGAAGAAATTTTTCAAGTTTCTGGAAAAACATCTGTAGGCATATTTAAATTGGAAAATGCACATTGCTTTAAAATAATTTATTCATCCAGTATAACTTATTACCTATGATTACTTTAGGAATTATTGAAAAATTAATTGGAAATCTGTGATTACTGTAAAAATTATTGAAAAATTACCTGGAAAACATTGTCCATTTACAATATTTAAGCTATCTAAAGATTATGAATAATCTTTTACTCTATATAATTAATACCTTGGGAATTTTTAAGATATATACTGAGAAATTCTGTGTAACCTAAACTAGCTTCCTTAGTAATTTTTTTTTTTTTTTCTGGATAGACGTAGGAGCAGTAATAAATAATTTATATTTCAAAATGTTTATTGGAAGTATTTTATACATTTGTTACATCCAAAGTCTGTGTTCCATGCATATCACAACAAATAAAAAATTGATCCTCAATACTTTCCAAAAATCTAGGAAATATATTTGTGTAAGGTATAAAATAATTAAATTAGTTTTGTTCACTTAGCTCTTATGTTATTTTTTTAAAAAAGTATAATAAATGAACTATAAATGTGAAAGAAACATCAAGTTCTTTAATCAAACAGAAGAGAAAGATAGCAATGTAAATTAAAAATTAAGCCAAAAAAGAATTAATATTATTTTGCCATAGGTTTTGAAATTTATGGCAAATAAGGTTACCTTTTTGCCTAATTTTAATTTAAGTTTTATGATCAATAAAATGTATATTTTTAGCGTATCTTACTTGTACAAATTTCCATTTTTTTTTAAACCCAAAGGAGCACTAGTTCAAATCTCAAATCATTTCCTGCAAACAACAAAACTCAACCTTCGAGTTCTAAGAAAAATCAGCTGACAGGCGGATGAAGTAGCATTGTTAAGAGACCTACCTGTCCGCTCTAATAAACTCAAAAATGGTGATATTTTTTTTTTTTAGTCCAAAGGGGTATTTTGACCAGAAGGACTATTTATGTCATTTTGGCATTTTGTGTTGGTTCACTATAAAAGTCTGAATCACTTTTCAAATTGTTACCACCAAATATTAGAGCCCTGCATTATTTTTAAAGAAATGAAGAATCTGCATGAGTATATGTATGTTTTCTCGCATTGTGAAAAAACAATGGTACCTAGAGATATGAAATTTTTAATAATGCAGTCCTCCACTCGAATATGGGCATCTGGAAGCCCAAATTTGGAATTTGTTTTATTAGTTTTATTTTTTGTAAAACAACAAATTTGTAATTAAAAAACTCAATGATTTCAAAACATTCCATTAACACTAACATCGCATGCATCTCTAAGCATGGATATTTTATGTGTGAGATTTCTTTTTTTGTGATATTGCTGTCGAATTGAATTTTATGGTTTAAGCACGAAGAACATGATATTTAATAAATAAATGTAACATAAAATGTTAAAAAAAGTCCCTTTGGGCATATATAAAATCTGAAAGATTTTATTAGAAGAATCTAATAAAATTCCATTAGAAGAATCTAATAAAATCTTCATAGGATAGGTGAAGGATTATGAGTTTCTTAGTAAATGGGCTGTTTTAGGTGCAGTTGTTTTATTGATCATGAAAAAATAAGCAGCAGGCAGTGGCATGCATAGGGGCATACAAAGTATGCAGCTGCATAGGGGCCCAAAGCCTTAGCCCATGGGTGTCTAAACTATGACCACTTGAATACCGCATTGCAAAGAAAAAAAATTTGCGGAGTCACACGCGCAGTATTTTTTAACAAATTAAAATAAAAATTAGCTGTATGTTGTTTTATTAAAATAAATTGATTTCTTTTTATTATTAATTTTTTAATTTGAATGAGGTATGTACAGTGACATATTTATTATTAATTTGTAAAAGCTTCGTTTCATTTAGTTTGGATTTCATAAAGATGGAAAAATTCAAATTAATGAGATGGATAAATTCACTTTTGTTGAAAAAGCAAATCGATATCGTGTTCAATAAACGAGGTTGCAATTCGTAATGCATTTTCAAGATGCTTGTTATTGATCTTTGCCCTATTTTTGTGCTTTGCACGCTTCATTCTAGGAAATAATTGTTCACAAATATAGGTACTGCCAAAAGCTGAAGACATTAATAAAGTATGATTGTGAAAATTAGGATATTTATTGCATGGTAGGTAATCTTTATAAAACTCCAGTAAAGAAACATTTTCAAATTTTTCTTTCAATTGAATGTCACTTTGCAGTTCAATGCATTCCATTTGAAGATTTGAAGGTAATTTACTTAATTCCAGAGAAAATGGGGTAGAAAATATGTTGAAATGCTCTTCATTTTTTCGAAAATCTTGAAAGCTACTTTCAGACTCTTGAATTAAACAAAAAAATTAATGCTGCATATTTTACATATTTTGTGCAACTTACAGGTTTATGTGCAGCCAAAGTACTGAAATGTGTCAAATCTTTTACTTATATTTGATAGTGCCAAAATTTTAACTTTCTTTCAAATGCTGTTATTGTTTGGAATACATTATTGATAAGTTAATTTTTTCCTTGAAGTCTCAAACTTAAATCATTCAAATGTTCTGTTAAGTCTACTAAAAAAAGCTAGATCTAAAACCCAATCTTCATCTTCAAATTCAGTCACAGGTTTCCCTTTTGTTTCCATAAATATTTTTATTTCAGTTCTTAAATTTTAAAATCTTTTGAGCATTTTCCCCTTTTTTGAGCCATCTTACTTTTGTATAATAAATAACATCTGCAAATCATAGATATGTATGTATAAACTTTAAAAGAGAAATAGAAGTTGACATAATTTTGCTTATATAAAATCATACTTTAATGCAGAGGGAAGTAGACAAAAAGTCAACTAAAACTAAACTGGATATTTAAAATTTAATTTTTGAACTTCATTTATTTAATTTTTCAAAGCTCAAACAACATAGATTAACATTTCAGAATTTTAAATGCATTTCAGAAAATAGAAACAGCTTAGTGCTCTTGTAATGTAGCGAAAAACTTGGAACTAGATGATGTAGAGCATTGTAAACATATACATGTAATTGGAAGTCTGAAACCAAAGTAATCAAAGCAGTTCACTTTTAAATGAGATATCCCTATGGGAGTAGCATGTAATCTGATGAAAAATCTGTTTGCTGGAATTCTGAGATAAACAAGTTCACCCTTTCTTTCTACCTTGGGATGTAACTAATTTTGCGTGTGTATTTTATTTTACGAGCATTTTTAAAAAATTGAAGTAGTCTGTTGGAAATTGTAAGAAAAAATCATTACAAAATCTAAAACATATTCCAAGCATAGTATTCTAAATGAGTAAATAGTAAAGAAATGCTTTAACTTCACGAATTTTGCAAGTAAACTTGAGGAATGTTTTAATTGATGTAATTTCCCATGTGTGTTTTACTATGTCAGAAGTGGGGAAAAAATTGAAGGAGTTTCTTCACTGAAAATTTTTTCTTGTGTAAATAATTTTATATCTTAAAATGTTTGCTAACTCAGTACTATGATCTATTAAGTGCACAAGTCTTTAATGAGTGCTTCTAGCTCTCCCAATTTTGCGTGTAAAACTATGAAGCATTTTATTTATTTATTTAAATTGAGTACTTTAATTAATCAGAAATTTTTTTGTATGAGGAACATAAAAAAATTACATTTTATTATTTTCACTATCCTCTCGCAACTAGATATGTACATCCAGTATCAGTAAACGAGAAAATACGTAGCGTATTCAGAAACTAAGTACCGTTTCATTCTAGCGCCGTCGCAGCGCTGTGGTAGGCATCCCGCGCATGCGCACTAGTCTTTCTTGCTCACTGACTTTCAATTGTCGCCATTTTGGTTTTTCTATGTTGTATTTTCAGTTTGCTGTGAACATTCAAAATGTTTAAGACAATTAGTTCTCCCGCTGACTGTGAGATTCATGCTGTGATTAAATTTTTGAACGCGAGGAATGTGAAACCGGCCAAAATTTATCGTCAAGTGACAGAAGTTTATGGTGAATACGCGATAAGTGATGGAATGGTGAGAAAGTGGGTAAGAATGTTTAATGCAGGTCGAACAAATGTCCACGCCGAGGCTCGGAGTGGTCGGCCTTCTGTTGTCACCGATGATTTGGTAAGGAAAGTTGATGAAGCAATTCATGAGAACAGACGCTTCACAATGACAACTCTTTCAGAGGCATTTCCACAAATTTCACGTACTGTTTTGTTCGAAATTGTGTCTGACCGCTTGAATTATCGCAAACTGTGTTCCCGATGGGTTCCAAAAATGCTCACTGATGTTCACAAAACAAAGCGACTTGGTAGTGCCCTGACATTTCTCACGTGGTACAGTGATGAGGGAGAAAACTTTTTAAACCAAATTGTGACAGGTGATGAAACTTGAGTGTGTCATTTCACACTAGAATCGAAACAACAATCGATGGAATGGAGACACACTCACTCTCCGAAAAAACAAAAGTTCAAAGTGACAATGTCATCACAAAAAATCATGTGCACTGTCTTCTGGGATAGGAAAGGCGTTTTGCTTACTGAATTTCTTCCCAGAGGGGAAACCATTATTGCGGCACGATATTGGGAGACTTTAACAAAACTAAAGCGTACCATTCAAAACAAACGAGGAATGCTCAGTAAAGGAATTGTGTTGCTCCATGACAATGCTCGGCCCCATACTGCTGGTGTCACTCAATCGTTAATTCGATAGTTTCATTGGAAGCATTTCGATCACCCGCCGTACAGCCCGGACTTGGCGCCGTTCGACTATCACTTGTTCCTGCACATGAAGCGCGAGCTTGGTGGCAACCGCTTTGGATCTGACGATGACACGAAAAATGCTGTGGAGTCGTGGTTATCGAAACTGGCGGGAAGTTTCTTTGACGATGGTATACAAAAACTGGTCACCCGCTATGACAAGTGTTTGATCATTGGCGGAAACTATGTTGAAAAA
>KK116902.1:251706-285010 GCA_000611955.2 Stegodyphus mimosarum
TTTTTTTTTTTTTTTTTTTAAGGAACTTTATAACTGGGTGTGTATATCTAGTATTAATGAACAAGGAAGTAAGTTTGAACAGAATTTTTTCCAAAAACCCTTTAAGGCTTTTAATGGACAGTAAACAAATTAAAATAAATGTGCCATTATTCCAAATTTTGTGTATCTGTTCCCAGGATTCGAGCCCAAGGTTGAGCTAGGAATTTTCATCAGATTTGCTATCCAGTTATTGGTTTCCATGTTTTTAGAAGTGTGTAAATTAAATGAATTGAAAAAGAAATAGGTAAAAAGGTTTATTTTTAATCTGATGTTAACTTAACTCTGCATTTAATAATTAAATCTGGATTCATTAAAAAAGGTTAAAGTTTTTTTTTTTTATTTTATTATTTTTATTTTTTAAATGATGATTTCTGGTGATCAGTTTTATTAGTTGCAGTAGTTAACTGCAATATTATTTTAATTATGGAAAAAAATTAGGCAGGATGGGAAGAAGATAATGAAATTAAAGAGAGAAGAGGGGGAAAAAAGAATAAATATTTTTTATGCAAATAATTCATTCTAACAATTTTTTCTGATATAAATAACCATTTTAAGCATAACAACATATTGTGTTGTAAAAATGCTCATATTTGATTTTTTTTTTTTTTTTTTTTAAATTTTTTAATTGCTAAGCAAATCATGATGCATTAGACTAATTTTCTTTTATATGTTTACCTGTTGTCTTTCTGCCTGCAGCATAATTATTTATTTATTCCTTTGCTAATCAAAATATAGTTTTATATAAAATCTCTGCCCGTCTATGGCTCCCCCCCCCCAATTCTGTGATTGCCAATGCCCCCAATGCTGTGTTTTTTTTCTACACAGATCTGTGTGTTTGTCAATAATATATACACCGCAATAAAAGAAAAATTTCATAAGAAATTGTCTCCCAAAAGCAAAACTTGATCAAGATCATCTGATGCCTGAAGTTCAGGCCAGAACCAGTGCACCAAGTTTCAGCCTTCTTAAACTTTGCTGACCTAAAAAAGGGAGATGACAGTTCATAATATTTGCAGTAAAATCTCTCTCTCTATATATATATATATAGACATGTAATGACATTGTAGAAAAGTTGATGGTATAAATGTAGAAATATAGCATTTCATAGATGTTGATACATAATGAACAACAAGCTTGGCAGCCGAGGCAGATTAAATACTCATTTTTATTTCAGTTGACATTTGTGGCACTGTAATCATGTCTATTTCCTGAATATTTGCATTTTTGATATTATTGTGATAGGAAGAAAACCGTGTGACAGATTCTTACCAGCAACAGAGATAGAAGTAAAGTGCATAGTTATCCACTATTGCAGTTTGTAAAGAGAAATTAGACAGCTTCTAAGTAGCTTTCAGTTCAGGAAATTTTAAGTTTCGAATTAGCTAGATCTCATCATTATGCAAAAATCATATGTTGTGGATTAATCTAAGATTACATAGTCCAGAAAAGGTTATTACTATTCTGAGAACAGAGAGAGAAGTATCCAAATTAAAATGAAGAATTAAACCACTATTGTTGCTTTAAATTATAATTTTGATTTGCATAATTTTTCTGATATTCTCCTGAGATTGCATTATGTAGTTTGAAGTTCCAGGAAAAAGAGTGTAACCAAATTTAAGTTAGTAATTCTGAATTTCATATTTTGTTATCTTAATACACACACACATATATGTATATATATTATGTTCTTTCCACCATATTGTCCTAAACATGTGCTATTTAATAATCTATCTAGCCTTTGATAAGATACAGCATTATTAAAAAAAAGTCAGGGCTTTAGCCTTATCCCATCTCAATTTTACATTTTTCTAGTATTAGAAATCATGTGAGGGAAGGTCCCTAACTTTTCTTTTACATATAGACCCAAACGTTCTTTTTACACCAGTATCTGCAAAACTATAGTAAGACGATGCTAAAAAATGAAATTTCTGCAAGTGTTTACATGGAATTTTGTTTTTTAATATCTATCTGCAATGAATTGAATAAAAATTTATGTAAAATTTCTAACATAATTTTTTTCCCCATTTTTTGATTTGAACTGCAAACTGTATTTTTTTGTTAACTGTTGTAATATTCTTTTGCAGGTGAAACTGCAGGAAATAAAATCCGATTCTTATGAAATTGAGATTTTGCCAAGATCTCTTGTACTAGCCCAATAAAACACTAGAGAATTTTGGGTGCTATTCATCTTAATGAATGAAACTTAGGGGCTATTAATGGACAATCTGCCACATCATGGAAATGCATATTACATGAAACTGTGCAAGTCCAAAATGTGCATAGCCAAAGTTATAACCTGTTGTTGGATGTTGTTATGGCAGTTGCCAAAAGTAGAACGCACAATTTTAATCATTTTCTGGACAAGTTCTACTATTGAGTTTTTATGTTTTCCTAACCCTGTAATAGTTTAAATCCAAGTTGAATTTTTTAACAGCCTTCTACCCATTTTCTGGCATATACTTGTATATGTAAATTTAAATTGGGCAGACTGTTAATTTAGCAGTGGCTCGAGCAAATTTTACACTTTTATGAGAATAATAGTCTCGATGTTGAATTATTTTAAAGATATATTATTTTATTTATACACTGTTCTGAAACTTGTATGCAGCAAGATTTAGTTTTGTTTCATTTTTATGTAAAAAAATTTAATTGAAGTTTTCATTACAAGATCACTAAACATTTTGTCCCTTTATGCAGAAGTCATTTTTACATTCTATATTAAATAAATACGGACTAGGAGTGTTTCCTGCATTATCATTGTTCGTGTTGTTTCCTACCTGTTCTAGACATTAGTGTGTCTGTTAATCTTGCATTACAGATGTGTAGGACTGTTACAGTTGGTAACTTTTACAGTTTTTCATTAGCAAGTGTGATTTATCTGGGTTATGATTGTCATTAGAACAGTGCCATATTGTTTTAATTGTCTAAGTTTTCTAGCTTTCATTTTAAAAGTTGAAAATATTCATAACCTTCTTTGATTATTTTTAATTTTTTAAGCTAGTAGAATATGAAAAATTAAACTATTGCTAAATGGAATGAATAATTTGTAATTAATTGTAATAATTAATTGTAATTTGTAATAATTTAATATTTTTTCTATATTGTTATGCTAATAACTAATATTTAATATGTATTAGCATAGTTTGTGCATAACAAATGAGGTATTAGCCCACCCAGAAGAACATACAAATGATGCTAAGTTGATATCAATAGTATTTATGTTGTTCAAATTAATTTTTTCAAAGAAACACTGGAAAAAAATCGTTTTCTGAATTAAAATTGTGACTTTTAACATTTAAAAAAATAATTAATGATATTTTAACATTCTGTATTTTTTCATATGAATACGAACTTCTTTTCATGTAAGAAGTCCTCTATGAATTCATTCCTTCCCATAAGCAGGTTGCTTTGCCTAGTCAATTAACCTGGCTTTCAGATAAATATTTGCCAAAAAGTGTCTTTTTGGGATCAGTTGTGTAATTAATTCTGTTTCTTTATTTATCTATATGCTAAAGCTCAGAGATTAATTTTTAATTCTTTGAAATATATGCGTATAAATCTGTGGCTTGATATATAGAGATTAATTTAAAGTGAATTCTTTGCTAATCACTTTGTGAAGTTTTGTCCAACACTCTTCAGTTATTTTTAGATTCCATTCATCAGTAATTAATTAAAATCTTCAAACAAAAAAGAGCTTAAATTAATTTATTGTGATTCTATTTCAACAACAAAAAAAGGGGAGGTTTAAAATTTCATATACTGGGTGTTCTGGCATAGACGTTATAACTTCTTCCTCAAGATCCAGTGTCTGAAAAATGCAGTTTATTACTACACTGTATGGTATCAAATGATCATAGAGTCAAGGGCAGGTATTTTTTTATCAGAAGAAATGAATTTTTTTTTTTTTTGTCATCAGCTGACAGAAATTTGAAATCTTCTTTGTATTATAGAAATATAAGTTTTTTTTTTTAATTTATAGAACTGAATTCTTATTTTTATTTATGTGATGTAAAGTTGTGCATACAAAGGAAACCCTGAACTAACCTTTCTAACCTTGAACTGTAGATTGTTTTTTAGGGGGGAATAGCTGATTCTGTGCATTCAAAAGAACAGTATCTATTAAAATTAACTGTTAAATCCATATAGATAATGTAAATAATTTAAAAGTATTAAATGCAAAGCTTTGGATCTCTGGGGGCAAACTTTCCAGACAAAATTTGGTAACACCTTTTAATTGAAAAGTTTATTTAAAGAAAATGAAAGAAAGAAGGTCAGCAGCCTAGTACAATCCAAAGAACTAGCTATTAATAGCTTCTGCAGTAATACAGCAGCTTGAGCTATGTGGCTATTACAGAGTTTTTCTCAGATGGGCAATAGCATAGCTTCTAGGCGGTACACAGCTATCACTGAAATCTTCTGGAATTGCATTCTTGATGCCTAGGCAGGAAGGTTAACTTGTTCACAGAATGCTGAATTAAGACTCAGATGGTCAGAATCTTGATGATACAAATGTGTCCATTATAACTTTTACTGCTGTTCCTAATAATCAAGTAGCTGCTGAAGTATCTCTATAATATCAAATTCAGTTGATCATTTATCTACTTTAATCAGGGCCACAATATATGCAATTATTCACTGTGCCATTTTTTTCTGGAAACCGTGTTTTTTTTTTGGCAACAATGGCCACCAGTTTTATTTTGGCAACGGTGTTCTACTCAGGAACACTTGTAACAGTTTCTGTAGCAAGAAAATGAGAAGAGGTTAGTACATCTTAACTGGATGTGTCAAATTATTAAAGGTGTAGACTTCAGAATAACCTTTTCCCCCAGAAGTAAATAACGATTTCATCAAGTACTATCTCCACAGATCTAATTCCACTTTCCTATATACCATCAAAATGAGAAGGAGGAGGGATGTTACTGAGTTCAAAAGGCTGTGGAAAAGCCACTGAATTCTTCTGTCTTCCATAATTACTTTAAAGCCATTTGCAATCTCAATTGCTTCTTGGAGACTGTCAAATAGTCTTGTGATCATTAATTCAAATAAAATAACTAATTGGTATGTGATCGACCTGTACTCAGCATACAAGTTGCAATGAAATAATGTTACCTGAGCTGTGCTCAATATATAGGCTGCAAAAGAATAACATCATGTTGAGCTGTGCTCGACATACAAGTTGCAAGGAAACAATGTTAGTTGAGCTGTGCTCAACATACACGCTGTAAAGGAATAATATTAGTTGAGCTGTGCTCGACATGCAGGTTGCAAAAAATTAATTCAATAATGATTGATCAAAAATAATAGTTTAAAAGTTAACATTTTATCAGAATAATAGAAAGCTATCAGCTGCAAATAGGTTTTTAGAATAAAGTGAAAGATGGATGGGCATTGTTGATCGATACAAAGCCAGACTTGTCACCAAAGGATGTTTGTAAAATATATCAGATTGACTGTACGGAAGCTTTCACCTGTTGCTCGTTGTAGTTGCGTATACATACAATACTTGCATCAACAGCTGAGTATAATCTGAAGTGAAACCAAATGGATGTATACCAGACTTTTTGTATAGGGATATAAATAAAGAAATTTTTGTTATACAGCCACAAGTTTTTCTAACTTCTAAAAGAAAATTTTCGGGTTTAAAAAGTGAATATGTGAATGTAAGCAAACAAGATGAATGCAGAATGTAACTTTAATGAAATCATAAGAAAACTTAACTGATTTATATGCAAAAAAGGATTTATAAATGTATTATTCTACAGCAGTATGTATGTTGATGATTTATGAATAATTATTCAAAATGAATCTTCAATGGCACAATAAGCCTTGCATCCAAATTTTGAAATGAGAGACATAGATAAAATAAAGCAGTGTTTAGGTATTAACATTGAACAAAATGAAAAAAGAACTTTTGATCGAGTGCAGTTTGCGAGAATGTAAATCCAATTCAGCACCATTAAGACATTAAATTTTGCAAATCTTTTAATGTTGGTAAAGAAGAGGAATGTGTAGACAGAAGCAATTATAAGTCCTAAATCAGATTGTTATTCATTTAGCTGTATCGTCGGGACCTGATACTCAAATTCTCTTAGTAGACTTAGTCTAAGATAATTCTAAACATTTTCACTGGATTCAAGCAAAGTATGTATTGCAGTATCTTAAATTTACATTAAACCTTAAAATAATTTAAAATTATGCAAAAAAAGACTCAGTTGATAAAAAAAAATCAATGTTAAATTATTATTAGAATTAGAGGGAGAAATGATCAAGTAAAATAGGAACCTTAAGAGGCTATAATATGTTATAGCCGTTTAAGTCTCATATTTTATTTTAAAAATCCTATGAGGGTTCTTTATCACATGTTCATGTATATATATTTTTTAAGTATTGAGAAGTCCAAAGTTGAAAGAACTCCTAGATAGAAAGTTTTCCCCTCAAAATGTTTTGCAAAAATAACTTCACTTTTTTCTTTTATATTTTGTCATAATCTTTTTAATTTACTTATGATATAAATTTGTTTCATATCATAAGTGTTAATATCATGAAGATTTATATCATTTATGATACAAATTTACGTATAATGTATCTTAAAAATATTATACACAATAGAAGTCTTTGCTTTCTTAAGCATTAAATGTAAGCTGTCTATCCAGTTAACAGTATGTACTTCTAGTATTCTTGTTTATAGCAAGTCATCACAAAGAAAGAGTTATGGTGTAAATTATAGAACAGTGTTAGTGTTACTGTAGATAATCGGGTTATTTCACATCTTGAAATACTAAATGGCATATATTGCAGGCTTTTGTATTTATCTGAGGGCTACCTTCGTAAGGAGAAGAATGCTTTCTTGGAGGACTTTCTGAGGAAAACTGTCTCTTATCTATGTTACATGGGAGGAAAAGTATACCCAGTGCATGCATCTACCAGGATTTGAGTTTAAATTTTATTTGCAATGTTTAGTGGTTACCAACCATTGGTGAGCTTCAACCATTGGATAGGCTTCATTTTTCAGGAAAATCGCATTTTCTCTTTCTCTGTTTAGTGAAAATAGCACAGCTTCATTACAGAATAAAATAATAAAAAAAAAAACAATAGAAATGGCTCTCAGCTTGCAGGCTTTAAATTTTTTTATCATAGTATTGTTTTTTAACTGATTATTTAATTAGCTTTTACCATTTTTCTGATTATCAGTTCTGATTTTTCCTAATATGCATTTTTATATCCTTTTTTTATTTATTATGCTACAAACAATCTCGTTCTTTTTCATACACACATACAATGTTTGAAATCAAAATAGAAACTGATGAGAAGGGCAAAGATTTATGTTGTGCGTTAACAACAAATAAAACAAGTGTCAAGAAGAATGTAATAGCAGATTTGTCATTAATAAGCTGAGAATAGTAGCAATAAATTTGTTTTGATTCATATGAAAAGCTAAGAATTTCCTTGGCCTACTCAACACTTAATAGCATGTAATGATAGTTTTTGGAAAAGTTGGTGTTAAGTAGAAAATGTTTCTTTTTTGTGTTTCTGAAATATGCTAAATGATAAATATTTTTATTTTAAATCATTTACAGATTTTTTAATTTTATAAAATATGTATAAGCAAACTTTGCTGCTAATGCAATAAAGTTCTAAGTAATGACTTCAGGTAGTTATTTTCTTTTGCTATTCCTCTGAAATTTACTTTTATTTTCAGTAAAATTATGCTTTTTATAATTCATGTCCAGAAAGGACTTAGAAACCAAGTCTGCAATTGTTTAGTATTTCCTAAGTTCTAAAACAATCTTAACCCAGATGAATCACTAAATGTAATACTGTTTGAATTCCCTGATGTTTAAAAGCTGTTTGTATATGAATGAGTATAGCATGCTAACTCATTTTTATTGCACTTGTTATTTTTGTATGATGTGATGATAACCTCAGCTTTACACTGAGAAAATTAAATTTGCAATGACATAATGTGCTATATTTTGTTAATTTTTTGTTAGTTATTTGTGATTTTAATTTTTATCATCTAATTGCTTGAATCAAATTATTTAGAAAATTAAATTTATAAGAATGATGCATTGTTTTTGACTGCAAGATGCAGATCTAAATAGTGATTATTTACATTGTTCATATGAACATATGAAAATTTTGTGATAAAATTATTGTTACACTTTCCTTAATATTTAAAATTCTGTATATTATCATGCATTCTTATGATCTTGTCTCAAATAATTCTTTTAAAAAGAGTCAAGTGATTACCAATCATATGCTTAATTTTTCCCCCTTTTTTCTTTGGACACATGTTAGTAGTGATTGTTATTTAATGTGCAAGAAATCTTTCAAGACAATGGACCCTTTTTTTAATTTTTTTTTTTAAAAAATGTATTAAGACATTCATTATGAAAAAAATTGAAAACAATTTATAAGTAATTATGTTGTTATATTGTTATCATAAATCATCTTAAGAACTATCTGTCTAGGGAGGGGAAGTCTTTTTAGAGAATTTTATGGGTTAAATAGTGTCATATTTCTGTGTAAAAAAACCATAAAAAGCAAACATGTAATAAATCTGTTTTGCTATTGGAATGTGAAACTACAAGTGATTTAATTAATGTATGAATATTAAGCAAGAAAGTCATTAAAAAATTGAAAAGTCAAATTAAATTATTTTAATAAATTTTAAAAGGCAAATTAAATTATTTATGATACTTTGGAATTTAAAAAAAAAGGGAAAAAAGTATGTATTCTAAACTTTTGAGCCATTTTGAATAAGTAAACTTTCTAAAAAATGTTACTACATAATATTTAAAATTAATATCATGTATGGCATATTATGTATAATTAGATATGTACATGATATTCTAGAAATGTAGGGACTACTCTTTTGTAATGGCACAGTGGCTAGTGCATCATGCAGCAACATCACAGGTCCGGGGTTCAATCCCTGGGCTGGGCAGAGTTGACTCAGCCTTTCTTCTCTTGAGTGGGTCGATAAAATAAGTACCAAGTTTGCTTGGAGACTAAACACCGGGGATCCTGCAATAAGTGGACCACTTGTCCCGGGCATATGTTCATGCACCCCGGGGCCCACGGTCTAGAAAGCAGATTTCATGGCACTGCCAGCCTTGGCTCTGAAAGGGCTGTTGCACCACTGAGTTTAGTTTTAGTTTAGTTCTTATGTAATAAAAAATAAATTTTATTATCTTAACAGTTATTCAGATCGAATTTTAAATAATTAATGTAATATTTCAATATTTTGAACTAATTTATGCAACTGTTGTCTGAGTATTCAGATAAAAAAAAGTATTTGTAATAATAGTTGTGTTGTTTAAACAATGAGTAAGCTGCAATATTTATCCTAAATTATTGTTTATTTTGTCATCAGTATGCTTTTAACTTTATGATATTAAAACATTTCTTTTAAGACTAAACTGTGTTCAAAATAATATAGTGTAAGGCATGAAATGTTTTAGAGTTTTTTTTAAAAATTCATTTTCTCATTTTGTGTAAGTTGTGTTTCACAACTGTAAAATGCCATTATAATGGAGTCTTGCAGGACCAGTTTTGTTATTGAATTAATTTTTTTAAAATTGAATACATGTATACATAGTTGATTTATTATTAAATTAAATACATATATGTAGTTCAGTTTGCAAACAATTTGCGTTTCAAAATCTGATTAGTAAATATGTTGTGAAAATCATTTTAAAAAATAAGTAGATACATTGTACTATGAAAAATTTTGGGAAAAATTAGCAAGTTTTAAATTAAATAAGTAAGAAAGAGCTTGTACAGTTTACTGCATTAAATAATAAATGTAACATAAATAAAAATAGTAGAATTATTCTGCTTAATGCTGTGTGCTTTCGTGGATTATAGAAATTGATGGCATAAAGAAATCTACTGTTTATATTGAAAAGCAAACATTACCTGCTGTTTTTTTATAAATTTAGTATTTAAATATTTTCTCAAATAATATATGTTATTAGTATGCATAGTTGTTGTTAAAAGGTTAATTATAATTTCTTTAACATTACTAAAAGTTGAAGGAACTGAATGAACCGTTTTGTAAAAAAATATCTTTGTGTCTGTCAAAATTATTAAACTTACATTCAGATGTCTCTTCCAGCTTGTACTTCATAAGGACCCCTAAGTTATTTCTGGATTTTTTTAAATTAAAAGTTCTTTGAATTGAATTATTTTAATAAACAGCAACTGATACTATATGTTCTTAAAGCTTAAAATTATTTCATAGGAATTTGATAACTATTTTGTAATGATTTGCTATCTATTTCTTTTAGCAAATATGTAAAAATGAGTAAACGTTAACTTTTTAAGAGTTAGCTGAATTAAATATGTTAAGTTATGCAATATCTGGAAATTTTTATTTTTCTCTCCGTTTATTGTTTGAGCACACAATATTTTGGCACTTCAAAAGATTAATTAAGGAACCTTGTACAGATTGGGGAAAATATTTTAAATATTATAACTTCTTAAAATTTTTATACACCATACTCAGATTTAAAAAAAATGAATAAATAAAAATTATGAGGAGTTAGTTTAGGTAATTTTTAATATAATTTATAGAGTTATTTCAAGTTTAATTTAGAATTTATAGTCTTGAATTAATGTGAAGATATTGTAGCAAATAGTTAATTTGGCCAGAGTTGAATATCACAGGACTTTTTTCAGGAGTATGACTTTTTGAGCATACAAATGTTTAAGCTGAAAGATAAACAAAAGAAATGAGAGCAAGTTTTTGAATTTTTATGTAGTTTATTGAAGCAAGGTACCTACCTGGAGATAGTCACAATCAATTAGGTAAAGGAAGGGAGAAAAGTCAAAATGAATTCTCATTTAACAAATACATTAATAAGAGTGTATTTTTTAACTGGGAAGTCTTCAGAAACTAAATTATTTCCTTTTTAAAATAGTGATTATGTTATTTTGTGATTTGCCATTAATTTTAATAATATTTTGCATTCAAGAGATACCAGGTATAATGTCAAATTACAGAATTTGTGAACAAGTATGATATTTTCACCAGAAGTTTCGATAATGTATTTTTAGAGAAGAAGAAAGATGTAGTAAAGTAAAAGTTTTTATGCAGCATCTATGTATGATCTCAGATTATATTGCTTTTATATAAATATATAACAAAAAGAAGAAATTGTGTGTGGATCAAAGATCCTTTTATTTTCAAGGTAAATAATCCAAATGTTCAAAATAAATTGTAATTTCTATATATTTAATTTTTGCTTTTCTTTCTTTCTTTTTATAAGAAATTAAATTCTCTTAGCAAGCATGTAAAAAGGAGTAAATGTTAAATTTTTAAGAGTTAACTGAATTAAATATGTTAAGTTATGTAATATCTGGAAATTTTTATTTTTCTCTCAGTTTGTGAGAAATTTTTCTACTCTCTTTGTTGTAAAATTGTAATTATAAGCTGGTTGAAGTTATTTATTAATTCCGTATATTGCATCATATGTGAACTTACCCTGTAATATAACAATATATTGTTAGAAATTTTTTTGCATATTGTTTGTGAATGTAAATAATATGTTCTAGAAATTGTGTTTGTTTAAACAGTAAAATTAAAGAAATTAAAATTGTGATAGGTATGACAAAATACTTCATTGATGTCTTTGCTTCATAATCTGTAAAAACTAGTGATTTTGATGTTAAATTTGATAATTAATCGTTTTAAAAATGTTTTCAAATTTTTAGTTTTTTTTCTTTCTCCCCGGGGAGATGTGAAATAATTTGTAAATAAAATTGTGAAGTTCCATCATTTTAATGTATATTTCAACTTTAGTCCCTCCCTTATAAATACTTGTTAAACACAAGTATAATGCAATTAAAATGCATTTTCTAGGATGAAAATTTTTAGTATTTTAAAATTTATTTTCTTTGAATTAAAAACTATCTAGTTAGCTACAAATTGAGAGAAATATTTTACTGTTGTCTTTATGAATACATGCCAAAATGAATCCTTTTATAGCATAAGCATAATCATATCAGTATCATAAATTTACGATAAAGGGAGTGTATGGTTTCATTATGCATAAATGTAAATGTAATAATTCATTGATATTTAATCTTTTATTAATGTACTATTCATGTAAAACACAGTACCTGAAATAATAACAAATTTTGTACCTTTTTGATAAGTACAAGCATAACATATTTTAAAAGCTGGTGTTTTTTAATGTTTTACTGTATTTTTTTCATTATTTATTCACAAACTAAGCAGAAAACTTAATTGTACATTTCAAATTCTTGATTTGTAATCACCTACTTGTAAGTCAGTTTTAATATCCATAAGCTAGAATTGAATACTGAGATATTTTAGTGGTAAAGCTAACTTGTCTTTTATTGTATATATGTTGCTGTATTTTGAAATTTGCATTTGTTACAAGAACATTGTTATTCTGTTTTCTTTTAAAGTAATTTTTCTTTTTTTCCTATGGCTTCATTTTAAAGAAATTATTTGAAACAGTGGCCATCTGACCATTATTACAGAATAGTAGTACATTTGAAAGGGGAAGGGATAAAACTATTATTATTTCTATAATTATATTCAGGGGAGGGGGACCTGGAGAAACTTAGAAAAATGCCATAAATGTTTTTACAGTTTTTTTGTAAAAATAACATTCAATTTTATTTTCACCTTTGTTTCAAAAAAGTGTTATGTAAAAAATGTATTGAAAAAAATTAGCTTAGGAGAGATCTAGGGTGAGACAGAAAATATATAACTATTCCTATAATTTTTCATATTGACAGTATTTAGAGAGCATAAAATAGATGAAAATCAATATATATTTTTCAATCATACTTTGAGAATTTCCACATCATTAAAACAAAAAGGCAAAATTGATTGAATAATTAAACCTTCCTGATGTGAACTTAATGAATTACCATCAGACATGAATTGGTTTATAAAGGCAAGTATTCCTGTGTAACCATGGACTAAAACTATATTAAATTGTAAAAACCACATTTATTAAATTCATTACTCAATTCAGTTAGTTTTTACATAATTAACTTAAAATTGAATATGTTTTTAAATTCTCGATTTGTTTGCAAAGAAAAGTGTTGATATATATTTGTGGATTAAATTTCCATATTCAACTATTCAACATTAATTTAATCCATTATGTAACTCAGTTTTTTACATGATTATTTTTTATTTAAAATTTTAAAAAGAAATATTTACAATTTTTAGATTTATTCCTCTATCTTTCTCCTTGAAAGGTTATCATTCAAGGAAAATCGATATTGAGCCAAGGAGATACTTTGAAGGAGGTGATACTGAGCCCAAGAAACTTGTTGCTCAATATCGTAATAAACCTTGCTCTTAAGAGTTTTAAAGCCAGATAGTATTATAAAAATATGCACAATAAAAGTAGAATTGTAGATTGAAGTTATTTAAATATATTTGTGCATGATTCAAAATGTTATTATTTTTATTTGCACACTTATAAGAAATTTAAATGCTCTCAGATAAATTTATCCCTTCCCCTTAAAAAGTTATCACTTCAAGTAACTATGTGCTTATGCAAACATTTATAATACTTTTTTAATCGGCTCTTTTTTTTTTTTAATTTTGAACAAAATTTTTTCATGAAAGTATTGTTTTTAATATATCATTATTATTAACGGAGATGAAGGGATATTGCAAATTTATGTGTTTTATGAAACTTTCATTAAATTTAATACTGTTTCATAATCAATATTTACACCTAATTTAATTTAACATTGAGTTGAAAGCTGTTATATTAAATACTCATGTCACTTCAACTATGAAAATAATTGTACATTTTTATCCAGTGTGAGTGCATTATATTATGGTACAACCTGTGTTGAATGTTCAAGGTAAAACTTACACAGGTATCGATTTATTGTCCATTTTTATACCTAGAATATGTGTATTATGGAGGTATGCTTTTTCAGATATAGTTTTCTACCCAAGCCCCTGTCTTCCAGGATTTATTTCATTCATTTTTTGACCATGTCAATATTCTGTAGCCAGTTGTTGAAGCCATTTTTTGATTTTTGTGTCAAAAAGTGATTTAAAGGTGTATCTTGAAAATATTTTTCTGTAAGCTAAAAAAATTTTAATTGATATGCAGATTGTAAAAGTAACTTAAACTTCATAATACACATTTCACACTCAACAAGTAAATTTAACAAGTAAATTTATCTTTCTGGTATTTATATAAATGAAAGAACTGCTGTGTTATGATTTTTATAACTGCTTACATTATCAGTGGCATTAATCCATCCTTTTAATTTGTGTCGGGGTAAAAATTTTTACAAAATAAAAATTAATCAGTAATTTTAGACGAGAGATAATTAAAAATCTACATCCACAAACAGATGAAAGAACAACACATAGTCATGCCGTGAATTGTATAATTCCAAGTCATTTTGGTTTATTGAAGCTTGGAAAAATGTATTGCAAATCCAAGCATTATTTCTTTTGTGATAAATCATACCAGTTATCAGCAGACTGATAACATTGATTCACCAAGTGATGAGTTGCTCCCCATCTTAAAATTCTTCATCTATTATTTTTATTTTTTTAAATGTCGAGAGATTTTTCACAATATCACAAGTTACTCCTTGTAAAGCTTTTTTTCAGGCATCATTTCATGTCAATTTTCAGTGTTTTTATTTTATTTTTCAGTTATATGTTTAATATATATACTGAGGAAGAAATTTGTGTTAACACGTAAACATGTTAAGATGTCATTCATTTTATTCAATGTAGAACCTTTAAATCACTGTTTGAATAATTTTCCATTGACTTTGTTATGTAAATGATTTTGTATTAATTTGTACATAGTTGAGCAGTTGTAAATAGCAGCATTTTTGTTGTCAATATGCAGCCTAGTTGCTTGTTGTTGTTTATATTAATTAAATATAATGGTGTTGGACGTGTGTCAAAGGCTCAAACTGATTAAAAATCTTTCAAAAATGATTTAGTTTTTCTTATTTTTTTTAAATGTGAAATATTCAGATATGTTCGTTATTAATAAATTGCAGAAAATGCATGCTTTAATCATGTTTTATCTTACTTTAAATAACTGCATATTTATGTCTTACTAATAGGTTAATTAGATCGTAAATACGTAGTGATTAATGTAGGATGGAATATACTTGTTAGCATTTAATTTTCAGATCCGTTTTTCTGTTTATGTTCAATAATAATGAATAAGTTTGAACTTGATCAAGAGATAAAGCTGTGAACAAATAATAAAGCATTGTAAATACTATATCGATTGAGCTTTACGAAATAATGTATAGTTGCACATTTTAATTATACTTTTAGGTTAGATTTTGGCTACACTAGCAAGTCCATAAGCAGATTTTTATGTAAGATGCAAAGAAATAGATCTAAAATATAAATCACTATTAAGAAAAATCTGACATCCCATTTTTCTAAACTTTCTAGATAATTGAATAATCATTTCTAATTGCAAGATAGCAGTTCTTTTTAGATATGTTATTGATTAAAATGCAGTGGTTGTTAGATCCTGAGACGATAAATTTCTTCTTTGAAATTAAATATAGAACACTGCTGGCCATTAAAATTACTACACCAAGAAGGAAAGAGTAGAGTCTTATTTGTTGTACATATAACAGTATAATGGAAGGAAGACTTCAATTTGCAGGTGGTTGGGGGTGCACGACTTTTGGAATTCACTATACAGAGTGAGATATACATCTTCTGACCAGATTGCAATTGTTTTTGCTGCCAGAGCTGCTACCTCTGGCAGCAACAACAGCTACAATCTGGTTAGAAGACAGAGGTATGATATGTACACTAACTTGCTCCGCCGATCAAGGTGACGGCACTACAGGACAAGACACAGGTATGTGTAATTTATTCCATGCGGCTGCAATTCTTTATCGGAGTTCATCAACCATAGTGGCTAGTGAATGATGTAATGTTAGTCTTTCGGCAGTTTGTGATCAGATGTTCTCAATGAATGAGATCTGAAGAACATGTTGGCCAGGACATGGTCGAACACTGTACTGAGGAAGGTCAGAACGGTGCGTTAAACATGCGGTCATGCATTATCTTGTTGAAAGATGGCGTCACGCGTGCCGCGAAGATGGGCGCAGTCACGAGTCTTTACACATCAAAAATTCGAAGTTGGCTGTACATATTACCGGCTATGCAAACAAGAAGGCACCGGGCAGTAGCGTAACTAGAACTCTTGGGCTCTATTATCCAAAAAAATTTCTTGTGTCCCCAATAAATTAACATCATTACTCCCCCCTAAAAAGGGGAGGTTTCCATGAGCCAACATTTTGATGGTGATTTTCATTTGATGTGGATTAATAGTTAAAAAATCACAAGTTGGAAAGAAAGAAACAAAATCGTTTTCAGAAAATTTCCTGGAGATGAGCAGGATGCATACTCTAATGAAGCCGATTATTGGATACAAAGTAATTTAACCGGACTTTTGCAAGAATACAAACCGCATCAAATTTTTAACACTGATGAGACTGGTCTTTATTTTCGAATCCTACCTCAGCACACTTTAAAAAGTGAGTTGTCAGCTGGTTGTAAAAAAAATTAAACAACGTGTTACACTGTTATTAACGTATAATATGGACGAAACAGTTAAAAAGCCTTCATCAGTGAAGCAAAAACTCTCGTTGTTCTGAAGGACGTCAAGCATTTGCGTATAATTTATTACAATAACAAAAATGTTTGGATGATAAACAATATTTTTTGTAATTTTCTTACGAAATTGTATAAAAAACTCGGGAAGAAAAAGTGCCGCTCTTGTTAGATAACTGCGCTGCCCAAGTGATCATCCAAATGATCTCTTGTTGAAGAACATTAAATTAGCTTTCCTTCTTCCTAATATAACTTCCATTCAGCCATTAGATCAGAGTGTTATAAAAGCATTTAAGAGTCATTACAGGAAGGAAGTGGTTCAAAATATTATTACTGACATTGATACGATTGATGCAGTTTTGTTGTTCTAAGCCTTCCAACTTAACAATTACTTTCCTTAGCAGCTAAGGAATTTGTGATATCCATTTCTCAGGTACATATCATGCATGTAATTTTAAGTGTGTAGAAAACTGAGTGTTAAATTTATGCACGTGTATTGTTGTCAGTATAACCTCACGTGTTTAACGTTTGTAATTCTGAGTCTGGCAACTAAAAACAGTATTCTAATGTTTTGAATTTAAGGGAGTTGTCTTCATATTCGTAGTTAGATGTTTTTAAATATAAACGTTGTAATTATTTATGTTACAAAGAATAAAATGAGTGTTGTGTCACTACTTTGTACATTATTTGAATTCTAGGAGTATCGATTTATTGCTGAATTTTGAAATCGGTGTCCGAGACAGGACATCTACTGCGATTTGAGTGAGTTATAATTATTGAGCTAATTCTATATTTGTGATGGAAAAATTAAAACTTTCTCGAAAACAGTATAGAAGACTATTTATGAGTGCTTACAATGACTTTCATGGAAATGAAACTGAGTTATCTGTCGAATATAAAATTTCGAAATTAAAAGTTATTGAAGAGAAAGCGAAATTAATGGCGGTGTGTGAATATTAATTCAGAGACCTTTTGTTTACGACCCAAGAGAAGGAAGAAGAAATCGACGCATCAGTGAGCTATATTGACAAGTGGAGAGTTTTAGAGAATAAATTAAAGGATCTCATTAATGAAAGAAGTCAACATTCTGCTATCTCTACTGTTCCTGTAACTGTAAGTACTGCACCTAATAATTTATTACATTACCCTAAAATTAATTTACCCACTTTTGATGGGAATATCAAGAACTGGTTATGCTTTTGGGGGCAATTTCAAAAAAGGATAAAGACTCAAGCCTTGATAATCATGATAAATATGCATATTTAGCTCAAGCTATGGAAAACGGTTCATCTACTGATGAGTTAATTAAAAGTTTCCCTCCTGGTGGTGAAAACTATGATAAGGCTGAACAACAACACGTGAAACCGTTTCAGTTACGCAATGGCAAGGAGGAGTTATTCATCGAAGTTTACTTTCGAGATCTATTATCCATTGTGTTGTTAAAACAAATCCCAAAAAGATTCACTTCGAAAATTGTATGATCAGTTGGAAACAAGAGCTTTAGAGACAAAGACAAATATGCTGCAACGCTTTACCCTCTTGTTGAGTCAGTTCTTCCGGATGAAACTTTAAAAGTATGGGAGCGGTTTAGAACGGCCCATCGACGAACGAGGGAAGAATCCTCCGAAGAAACGCCATCTTTGGTTAAGATTACGCCTACTAATGATCTGGATCGCCTTCTTGGCTTTCTTCAAGATGAAGTGGAGAAGGAAGAGAGAATTTTCATCGCCACCCAAACTTTTGACCAGTGTTAAAAGACAAGCTATTTTAATAACCACCCAGAGACTATTGAAAGAAAAATTCAACACAGAATATCATCAGCAACAGAACTTTCGGCATCGAATCTAAATAATAAGAAACTCTGCATATTTTGTTCTGAGGACCATAAATCGTGGAACTGTGAAAGAGCTTCTAAATTAGCATTACAAGAAAAACAAAGTGCTTTTTAAAAGGCCCGTTTTTGTTTTCGAGTTGGATGGACATGGGGTGAAAATGCATTGCCGATTGTATGGAAAAAAGCACCATTTATTTTTGTGCAAAACTTTGTCACAAGAACATAATTCTTTCACGGTTAATAAAAACAATGAACTGTCCGAATCAGTGATAAAGCACGATGAAGCCTTAAAATCTTCCAATGTTTTTTACAGACCTTAACATTGTTAAGGGGAGAAAATATTAAGCGTAAAGCTTCGAGCAATAATAGATTCTGGCTCTCGGCGATCGTTTATTCTCAAAACAACGGCGGAGAAAATGAAGAGCTGATCCAAACGGAAAGATTATCTACAACATGCCTTGTTCGGTGGCTCCAATACGTCAACCTGCCAGCATAATGTGTTCACGATATACTTGTCAAACTTAACGGAGGATTATAGTTGCCATTTTGAAGAACTTGGACAAGCAGTTATTTGTGACACAATATAAACTAACAAGCGGGGGCCACACTTGAAAGAACTTGGACACTTCCGATTGATGTTCTCATCGGAGCAGATATTGCGGGAAAGTTAATCACAGGAAACCATCTGCAACTAAAGAGTGGACAATTGAAACAAAGTTGGGTTAGACAGTCATTGGTCGCACAAATAATGAGGATTCAGGTTTATTAATTGCTTCAATGCTTACAACTAGTATTTGCATTTCAGAATTGTGGATATCACTGATCCATTTGAAAAGAAAACAGCGATTACATTACAAGAAGCTGCGAAACAACATTTCGTTAAGATAGAAAAGGAAAGGTTTTTAGTGAACTTACCTTGGTCATCTCTCATTTACTGATAACTTGGAGCTTTCTGAGAAAAGACTACACGAAGTTGTAAAGAGTCTTAAAGCAGACGGACTGTTTGAATCATACGGAAAGGTATTTGAACAATGGTTAGAAGGAGTGCCGAAAGGTGAATTGCGACTCCCTGCACATTATTTACCTCAACATCCTGTTTTAAAGGAGAATAGCACAACCAAAATCCGACCCGTTTTTGATCCTTTGGCAAAATGAAAAGGTGCACCGAGTCTCAATGATTGTTTAGAGCGTGGAGTAAATTTGATTGAGCTGATACCAAACATTTTGTATCGTTTCCGGTTGGAAAAAATTGGTGTTATAGCCAATATTCTCAGAGCTTTTCTACAAATTTGTATTTCACTTGCAGATAGAGACTATTTGAGGTTTTTGTGGATTGGAGAAAATGGCCAACTGAAGCACTTTCGACATCGCCGTGTAGTGTTTGGTGTGTCGTGTAGCCCTTTCTTGCTTGGAATTGTGATTCTATATCATCTGCAGAATGTTTTAGACCGTAAAGATATGGAATATCCAGAGAATATGTTAAATTTATTGCTGAAAAGTAATTGTGTAACAAATGTTCCGAACGAACAAGAATTAAAGCTTTTCATTAAAGTTGCAACCAATGTTATGGCTGAACGAAATTTTCATTTAAGAGACTGGGAATGTACAAATTACACCGATGAAATCACTCCCGTTACAAATGTGTTGGGAATGCAGTGGGATAAAAATGCAGATACGTTAGGTATCAGTGGGACTAGTTTGAGAGAGCTTTGTGTGGAAAAAGTCACGAAGAAAATTATACTTTCTGCTGCTCATTGAATCTTCGATCCCATTGGTGTGACTTGCCCTGCTGCATTGTTCCCGAAATTATTACTGCAGAGAACTAGAGAGAGGAAGCTGAATTGGGAGGAAGAAATTGACTTCCTTCTCCCAATTCAACTTATAATTAAACTAAAACAGAATTTCTGAAATGGAGGAGAAATATTTTTTATTTAGAAAAGGTGCGCATTCCTTATTAGCAGCCACAATTGATTTTCGCTTTGCCTCTACAACTGTGTGTGAGATTCCACATGGAGAAGTTTACTTTTGAACGGAATCTCCACTACTGTACTTACTTGAATTAAAATAGAAGAAGCATGGGGAACCTTTGTTCAAAATCGAATATCTGAAATCAGGATTCTGACTTCCAAGGAGAAGTGGAGACATATGCGAGGAACATTAAACCCTACTGATCTTCCAAGCAGAGGCTGTTTTGCGAAAAACATTATACAGTAGAAATGGTGGGAGGCTCTGATTTGGGATATTTATCTACTGAGAAATGGCCTTCTTCAGAATTTGTTGTGAATGAAGATGAATTTCTTAAGGAACTGAAGGAAACTGTTGTTTCATCTTGAACTAGCTACTTGACTACTCAGGTAAAAAATGTAGATACTGATTGGCACTATCTTTACTTTCCACAGTATGAAAAAATTGTACACATGATTGGCTGGATTTTGAGATTTTTGGAAAGCTGCAAAAAAACGAAAGAATTCAGAAAACGAGGAAGTCTGGATACAGAGGGATTTTCAGAAGCTGACAAAAGAGTAATAAAGATCATTCAAAGAGAATCATTCTTTGCCGATAAAGTTAAAAAATTGAGAACAGTAAAAGTTTATAAAGATGAAGTTGATCTTCTCAGATTAAAACAAAAATTGTCTATCGAGATGATAGCCCTTCTTTTAACAAGACCTATGATTCTCCCTTCTCAAAACCAGGTTGTAAAACTACTAATATTTTCTTTTCATAAAAGGCATGGACATGTGGGGTCTCTGATGTTATTTAATCTTTTGAGGGAACATTTCTGGATCTTAAATGGAAGAAAAACTTTGAGGTCAATTATCTCAAAATGCGTTACGTGTAAGAGACATTCTGGTAAAAGTTTAGATGCAGAACTGCCCCCATCACCAAAGACCATATTCAAGATTCTGCAGTATATGAAATTGTACGTGTAGATTTAGCCGGTTCGTTATATCTGAAAGATCAAAAGACGACTTGGGTTTGTCTCTTTATTTGTGCGGTTTATCGGGCTGTGCATATTGAGCTGGCGTCAGATATTTCGACTGATACATTTTTATTCTCTCTAAGTATGTTTGTGGCAAGAAGAGGTAGATGCACAGTTATTTACTGTGGCAATGGAACCAATTTTGTTAGAGCCGATAATTTGTTAAAAACTTTGAACTGGAATCGAATAATTGAGAATTCAACTATGAATCGTATTCAATGGAGATTCAATCCTCCATCTGCGGTTAACAGATTGGTTAATTCGTATCATAAAAGATATATTAAAGAGAGTGATAGGTCGTGCTTATTTGTCATATGAGGAGATAATCACAGTTCTATGTGACTGTGAGTCGATTATTAACTCAAGACCTCTCGCATATATTTTGTTCCTCTGTCACTATCATTATTTCTTCAAGACATCAAGGAAATCGGAGTACCAGACTGTGATGCAGCATATTACAAAAGCCTTTATAGAAGGCTAAAATATTGACTCAGACTTAAAAAGATCTTAGGAAAAGATTCAAATCTGAATATCTGGGTTCGTTAGTTCAAAGACCTAAGCTACAGAAATGGTCAACGATATCTGTGGGAGACGTCGTTCTCATGGGCAGTGACAATCGGAAACGCATTAACTGGCCTCTAGGACGAGTAACGGAAATTATTGCTGGAAAAGAAGGAATCGCCAGACTCGTGAAACTTCGAACAGCTTATGGAGAAATAATGAGACTGATACAACGGTTGTTTCCGTTAGAGATTACTTGTGAAATGGCTGAGGATGTTCAAGCTAAAATGCAAAGAAAGCAAGTTTCTGATTCTGAAGTATCCCAGGCACGAATAGCAGACCTTGCAGAATTCATTACACGAAAATATGCCCAAAATTTGTTCAATTGCCTTTTTGGCATGACAGTTTGTCAGCGGGTCTCTTGATTTCGGAGTTGTTCTTGAAGAGATCTTCTAATTTCTACACTTTCGCCTGTGATCGGTAGATTTTGAGCTTCCGCGATCGCATTACGAAGTTCCGAAATTTGGCATAAAATTGAATCAATTTCTTGTGACCGAATAGTGGGAGCTTTCGGTTTGTTCAGGCAGTTGCCTACGTTATCGATACCTTCTGCCCGTTTAGACATCCTATCAGGTTGGCCGATAAAACAAAATCATTCTCTTATTGCGTTTACTCTAGACATTTTTGAACTTTTAAGAACTTTGTGCTACTGTTTCCTGATTGGCTACCTCATGTTCCGATGACTCAGTACGTGATATTGCTTTGCTTATCCAAATTATTGCCATGCGAAACTGCCATATGCCATTGAAGTAATTCAACATCATCTGGAATTACTTCTTTACTTATGAAGGCCACGAATGAGAAATATACTGGTAAAAGTCAACTCACTGTAGACCACTTACACGAACGACGATCTACGATCTACGAAAAAAAAAGTTAGCCCTTCTTTAAACTATTGTTTAGAAAATGAGCAAATACAGTTGAATTAATACCTGAAATGATTCATAAGTTCAGAGAAAAGAAAGTAGTTCAGAGAAAAGAAAATAGGAAAACACAAAGAAGCCATTCTTGCAAGTTTTCATTTGTAAAGAAGACAAAGATTATCTCCGTTTTCTCTGGTGGGAAGATGTGAAAGATAAAAATCTACACGTTTTTAAACATATAAGAGCAGTCCTTTCATTCTTGAAACTGTTATCCAATACCATCTTGAGAATATAAAACATGAAGCCAAGGATATTGCTGAAAAATTAAGAAAATTATTTTATATTGATAACTGCATCACTTCAGTCTACTCAAAGGAAAAAATGTATAAATTTGTTAAAGTGTTTACCGAGTTGATGGCCGAAGCTAAATTCGAATTAAGAGGGTGGGAGTGTACCGAATATAACAGGCTAGGAATTGTAGTTGAACTAACCCCTGTCTTGGGTCTATTTTGGGATCGTTATGAAGATACCTTATTTTGTAATGCCAGTGCAGTAACTAAAACAACTGATAACTAGAAGAATTTTACTCTCGTTGGCTCAGCAAGTTTTCGATCCTATTGGATTTTCTAGTCCAGCGACGCTTTTACCAAAACTACGGCTCCAGGAAAGCTGGAAATCAGAACTGGTTTGGGATGCTGAAATAATAAGGGAATTGGCAAAGGAGTTCTCAGAGTAGCTTGATGAACTTCATTTGCTAAAACTTGAGAAAATTCCAAGATTTATATTGATTATTGAAGACTCCTCAGTAAGTCTGCATACATTTTGTGACGCATCTAGTTTAGCTTAAGCATCAGTTGTGTATATAAGGAGCAAGAGTGAAAGAGAAGTTGTAGCCGTTCCTCAATAAACACAAACGCCGGCTAGCTTTAAAAGTATTTATTAATAGAGCACACAGGAACGGGTACAAAGAAATATACATAAATATTAAACATATAACGGAACATTAAACATTCGAATTACAGACATCTACTATATGACAACCTAACGTGATCGCGGCTGGAGGTCGACTGACTTAGACTGTTCGTCTTCGCCGCTCGGTGGCGTTCAATATAATTCGGTTACGGTTAAATAGTTCTGTTACAAAGTGAAAATTCAATTAGTACTTGCCAAATCCAAAATCATTTCTTTAAAGAAAATGTCTATTCCAAGAATGGAATTGATGGCTTGCAACTATGGTGTTAGACTCTCTCTCTGTTAAAAAGGCTTTGAATCTTAGGAAATGTGAAAATTTTTTCTGGACAGATTCATTGACTGCGTTATATTGGATTCATAACCAAGAGCCGTAGACAGTATTTGTTCAAAATAGGGTTAAAGAAATTAGAACATTTTCAAATATACAAGACTGAACACACATTAAACGCTTAGAAAACGCCGCCGATTTACCTAAACGAGGATGGACTGTAAAGAAATTAATTGACTCCAATTGGTGGGAGGTACTATTCTGGCTGAAGAAGGAGGAAAATCAATGGTGAAAATCTCTTACATTGATCAAACAAGAAATGGTAGAAGTATTTTCAGAAATAGAAAAGAAATCATTGACAATGTTAAATGCTACAATTGAAAAGTTTGGTTTCTTATATGGTTTTCAAGCTGTAGAAAAATAATCAGAATGGTTGCATGGATTTTGCATGGAATAAATCTCGGAAAACTAAGGAAAACAGAATGAGTGGTGACTTATCCACAAAAGAACTTTTAGAATCAGAAAGTAAGATTGTTAATTTAGATCAAAAGCATCTTTTACTGAAGAATACTTATCTGCATTGAAATCTATTTCTCATTTCAAAGATCTTTCAGGAACAATTTGTCGTAAAACAAAATACTGACAGAAAGAAAAGATTGCGAGAACTTTAAAACGCCCATTTTATTACCCAGTAAATACAAATGGGTTGAGCTATATATAAAAGAACGGCATTCAGAATTACTGCATTGTGGGTTGAATACTCTATTGATGAATTTAAGGGAAAGTTTCTAGATCATAAATGAAAGAAAAACTGTCAGGAAAGTAATTGAAAAATGTACCAGATGCAGAAAACACTCCTCTAAGGCAATTAAGATAATTCCTGTTGCATTGCCAGAAGACCGAATTAGGGATGCATCAGTGTTTGAAATTTATGGTGTTGATCTTGCCAGTCTACTTATTCTAAAGGGAGGAGTCAAGAACTGGATTGTTCTGTATGCCTGTGCAATCTTTAAAGTTCTTCATTTAGAACTTGTGTAGTACTTGTCGACTAAAGCGTTTTTACTCGGCCGAAGAAGATTTATAGCCCGTCGAGGAGAACCTCTGATCAGTTATAGCGATAACGAGAGTAATTTTGTTGATAGAAATAATCTTTTCAACTAAATTGACTGGAAAGTAATTGAAGTGAAACCCAGTTTCAAGAAAATAACTTAGAAGTTAAATCTTCCTACCGCGGCTTGGTGGGGAGGGTTCTGAGAGCGCGTTATACAGTCAGTGAAGAAAGTATTGCGACGTGTGCTAAGTAATGCAAGTTTGACCCATGAAGAAATGTCAACTTTGATTTGTGATTGCGAGTCGAAAATAAATGCACATGCATATCAGAAAATCCAGATGACTTGCAGCCTTTAACTCCAGCGATGTTCCTGCAGCCTATTCAAGAAGTGGGCGTTCCTAATCTGGATCATATAAAGAAAGTGATTTTCACAAAAAGAATTCAATACCAACAACGTCTTAGAGAAAATTCGAGTCAGAGGTTTAGAACGGAGTACTTTGGGAAACTATTTTTGCAATGTCAAGACGATCGCTGGTATATACCGCGATGCTCGACGTCACCAGTTGCTCATCTCTTTTAACTGCTCCAGCGATATTCAAAACTTCCAGAGCAGTCAATACAAATTGGTGATATTATCTTAATGGAAAATATCAATCAAAAACGTGCATTTTGGCCGCTAGGGCGTGTAATCCACATTTATCCTGATAAAGACGATAATGATAGATTAGTGCGTTTGAAAACTGCTTATGGAGAATTACTCAAACCTGTGTAACATACCTACAGTTTAGAAATTCAAGCTTCAAGCAATTCAAATGAGAAGGAGGAACTTACAGGAAAGGAGACCGAGATTCTTCACGAAGTTCTTAAGGAGAAAATCACCACAAGTGGTCGAAACATTAAAACCTCTACTAAATTCAGGGACTATGAACTTTGTATTTTATAATGTAATTTTGATATAATATCATTTATCAGAAGGTGGGAGAATGTTGCGCTATTAATGTGACTAAAAGTGCCACCTGTTATCTTTTATACCTTAAGTTGCTCTTTAATGGCAGCACTGTTAATATATCTTTAGAATAAGTTTCTTTTGAAAATATTTCTCCCTACCTATAAGATAAGACGTAGTTTAAGAAAAAACAGTTTGAATTTCTTTTGTCTTATCCAACATCACGAACCAAAACGAAATCCTGCTTACAGTCCAATACCGCGTATAAATCTCAATAGCTTTTTACTATCAAATTCGGTTGGAACAGACGTGTAAGCAGTACCCATTGTAATTTATTTTTTCATAATGAGTGTAAAACATTCCCGAATATAAATATAGGAACCAGGAGATCACACGAAAAGTTAAATTTCGTTATTTGTCGAAAGTTATGTTTTTTACTTCCTTGTACGAAGTAAAAAGGAAGTATTGTAATCGCGAAACATTTCGGGTACCATATTTCAACGAAAATATTCATTTTGACCGCTATCGAATGTAATTTAACGATGTTTTTTGGCTTGGCGTCTATACATAAGAACAGAATAAAGGACTCTTTTCTCCCAAAAAATTTATAAAACTGATTTAAAATGGATTCTGAAGAGATTTTTTTTTCGTGGCGTCTGTGCGTACGTAGGTACGTACGTATCTATGTACGTATCTCGCATAACTCAAAAAAGAGCAGATTCAGAACGTTGAAAGTTTGTATATCAGACTGTTATAACATGTAAATGTGCACCTCCTATTTTGGCTGCAATCGGGCGTATCAAAAGTATATAAATATATTGTTACCGATTTCGTATTTATTTAGATATTTATTTAGAATTGTATTAAAATCCCGTGCAACGCAGGCGATTTTGAAGAGAAAGCTACGTCGGAAAAGTAAAAATACAATAGCGCGTGCATTTAATATTTAATAAATAAATTTCTCGAAATTTCTGTTGCCATCGAGAAAATAGGTTTTATCGAAATGTTCTAGTGAATAATTAAAAAGCTTATGAAAGCCGAATTAAAACACCTCGGCTCAGTTGTAGCTGTTTTAAGCGAACTGTTGTTTACCTAACGCTGTTAATTGATTGTAGCGAATTCGCTGTGAGATCGGATTAACTTTCATTGTTTTGACTTGAGTTCTATTTAAGGTTTGAGATATTCTGATATTGTACGAATGTCTCTGAGGAAATATTTTAGTATTTTGTTTTATTTCTTGTGAAAAGAATAAGTTTTATTAACTTTTTAAGGACTTGTGCATTCAATCCATTACGAGCCGGTACGCACGCAACAATATGTTGTTATATATATATCCGCTCTGTTATTCGGGTCAGTAAGCTCAGTTTCTTTATTCTTATATGTTGGTAAATTGTGCACTTTTTGCTTTAAAAAGGATTGAATTATGTTGTTCTTATCTTCTGGTTAAGGTTTCTATGCCTTTAGTTAAAGTTAGTCTTTAGTTTAGTTAACCTGCATGTTATAGTTGTAGATTTATCAACACTTTAAAAGTTGTTTAAGTGAGGCTAAGCCTAATTTTTTTGGCCATAGCAGCCATATTTGTTTACATTTGAAACTTAGCAGTATAGTGGATTTGCTGCCAATATAGAGAAACTAAGCTTCGCAACAACAAAGATAACATCTTCTTTTATTATTGCGAATTAAATCATGCTTAATCCGTTCTGGAATTATTATATAAGTTATTAAATTATCCTATACATTGACTCATCATATCGTCCAGAAAAAATTAAGTCAGTTTCTACGCCTTCAGTATCTTTTTGTCGAGTGAGACCAAAAGTAAACTTTCAGTTTTGTGCACTGAAAAATCCGCCGAATTGCTTGTTTTTGCGGCTGGTCGAATTGCTAGTTTTTCCGAAGAAACTGTAATTTTAATTGTAAAAAAATTTTTTTTAAATTGTTTTAACTGCATTTGTGTTTTATGTTTTTCTATCATCTTTCAATTTTTAATATAGATATTTTGAGTTTTTATGTATTTTTGCCTTGTCGCGAAGTGACAACTGAATTAATTATATGAGAAATGTGTCTCTAATGAAGTTCGAGGAAATAAGTTTAAATGAAAGGCAGGAAAAAAATCGGAAATTTAATATTCCGTACAAGAAAGTCATGTGGTGTACACATCAGATTTTTTTTTAAATTTGACATTGCCAAAACATTTTCCGTCATTTAAAAGACTTCTGTACTGGAATAATATGATTATGACCCAAAGATTGCGAAAATAAAGGCCGGGTATGGATTTAAAAGCCGAGTAAGAGATGGATTGCAATTGGCAGTACCCGTCTGTCTATATGTCTCTCCCCCTCTCTCTCTCTATACATATATATACACTACCAATTGTAATAAAATTCTGATGTATACACCACATGACTTCCTTGTACGTAATATTAAATTATACCCATCTGTTGTTGACACTCTGTGGCTAGGTTCACTTAACAGTGTTACAGCTCATTCATTTCATAACTCAGAATGCACAAAAAAACTATATCATCTGAAGAATTATCTAATCATTGCCACACGTTCTATTCCAATACTATAATAAATCTAAAACGATGTGTAAAGGAAATTATTCAAACAAACAAAAAGAAACAGTTTTTCACAGACGATTCAGTATTTCTCGTTCAATTAATTCAGTTCTCACTTCGCGACAAGTCAAAAATACATGAAAACTCAAAGTATGCATATTAAAAATTACGAAGTAAATCTTAAACACTTATTTCCTCGAATAAATTCCAGAATGGATTAAGCATGATTTAATTCGCAATAATAAAAGAAGGCGTTATCTTTGTTGTTGCAAAACTTAGTTTTTCTAGATTGGCAACAAATCCAGTATTCTGCTAAGTTTTAAATGTAAACAAATATGACTGCTTTCATAACCATAATTAGTAGTTGTATATATAATATATAATTACTGCCCTATTATATAATATGAGATTTATTAAAAATATTTGTAAATTTACGTTTTCATATTGCAAAATAGAATAATGAACATTACAGTTGTTAACATGAATTATTAAAACTATACCATCGGTGGTTGACGTATTACCATTTCCTTTTGAGTTCGCTATAAGCACTTTATTTCAAAACCTGACGATGGTGTATGTCATGGCTATTAAAATTTAACTAAGGAGTGCAGCAAAGTAAACAAAATCTCACAATTTTTTAGTTTCGATTTCCCTACTTCATTTGATGCGCATTAAAGCTCAATTTTATTGTGCATATATTAATATTAAATACGCTTCGTACAATTGCAGCTTTTGTATTCTAATCTGTTCTTATTTCTTCATAAATTGATAGTTTTTGTTAAAATTAGTATGATTGTGAACCGTCGAATATCGCCAGATCTGACGATTCAGTTCAGAAAGGAATACCTCAGACGCTGGCAATTGTATTGCATGCTTACAAAGAAAAAGCAAATGTAAAACAGGCGCGAACAAAATACAGTAAGCGTAAGAAGTCGGTATCTTTTTTAATTTACTTATAATTTGTCTCATATGATTGGTTACCACTTTATGAAAAAAAATTATGTATCAACTTCGCGCAGTTAAAGTGTTTGCATTTCAAACATTATTTTAATGTTTCTGTTGAAAGTCATCTCATTTTCTGTAAGTTTTGTTAAATTTGGTAGAAAAATCTGCATCAGGAATTGAAGGGCTTGCAGCAAGAAGGGCACAGCTTGGTAGGTTTTCTGTTCATGGGGTCCTCTTTTGTTAAAAAAAATCTGATGTATACATCACATGACTTCCTTGCACGGAATATTAAATTATACGCATTTTTGGCTGCATTACATTCAAACTTATTTCCTCGAACTTCATTAGAGGTATAGTTCCCATTCATATTCATTAGAGATATAGTAAATTGGTAGCCAAGCATATGAGACAAATTATAACTAAATTAAAAAAGATTCCGGCTTCTTACGCTTACTCTATTTTGTTCGCGTCTGTTTTACATTTACTTTTTCTTTGTAAGCATGGAATACAATAGCCAGCATTTGAGGTATTCCTTTCTGAACTGAATCGTCAGATCTGGCGATATTCGACGGTTCACAATCATACTAATTTTAACAAAAATTATCAATTTATGAAGAAATAATTAAGAACAGATTAGAATACAAAAGGTGCAATTGTACGAAGCATATTTAATTTTAATATATGCACAATAAAATTGAGCTTTAATGCGCATCAAATGAAGTAGGGGAATCGAAACTAAAAAATTGTGAGATTTTGTTTACTTTGCTGCACAGGTGACTACTCCTTAGTTAAATTTTAATAGCGATGACATACAACATCGTCAAGTTTTGAAATAAAGTGCTTACAGCGAACTCAAAAGGAAATGGTAATACGTCAACCACCGATGGTATAGTTTTAATAATTCATGTTGACTATAATGTTCATTATTCTGTTTTGCAATATGAAAACGCAAATTTACAAATACTTTTAATAAATTTCATATTATATAATAGGGCAGTAATTATATATTATATATACAACTATTATTTCATATTACACAATAGAACAATAATTACATATTTCGTCTCTTATCCCCCCCAGAGCTTTTTAGCACTAGACTCTGAAAATTTTAAAAATATTCGCATTATGTCCTTTTCATCTGTTGTACTTAGTTTTTCCCTCTGTGGCTTAGTTTATTAGTAAATTATGTTCCTTTCAATATATCAGATTTTTTAAGTGCATTCAGTTTGAGTTTGCATTTTATATTAGCATTTCATCCATATTATTTTTCCCTGCATCTATGATTGGAAATGTATTTTATGCAGATTCTTCGTTTATATACCGGGACGCCGTAGATGTCCTCTTTCTAAGAAATTTTCCAAACATGTGATTTCACCTTACTTCTATTATTTACGTTCCAGTTCACTGTAGCCACTGTACCCAAAATTATAAAACGAATTGTGGGCATAATGATCCGAATATTTAGACGCATTTAAAATGTTCTCAATAGTTAATAACCATTGAATGATACTTTTCTGTGAATAAATGTCCTGAAGAATATTTGCTCCCTCAAAATATTTGCTATTTGTATCTAATATATGTATTAAATATCAATCTGTTTGCTTCTATCAAATACCATATAGAGCTCACATACAAAAATTCAGCATGCGATGGTATTCGGTCCAGAGCTCCTTAGTCCGAACACAGAGCGATTTCGCTCAAGTTCCAGTAGGCTTTCTACTTTTAAACAATGCCGCTTGCGATAAAGTTTGTATGATCATTTTGCTCTGTACGAATATTGTAATAAGAGCCAAAAAAAGGATAGGACAGAGCTCAAGTTCAAAGGTTAGACTTAAGAATACTTAAGAATAATTTCCAACTTAAGAACCAACTTAAGAATAATATCCGCAGTCTATGATAACAACTTCAATAACAGTGCCTATTCTCCTTAAAAATGGCATGTTCCTGTAAAAAAAGACAATTAATTTTAAAAAATCATGGATAAGGATTATTTTTTAATACAATTTCAGAACAAATTGAATCTAAATTGTACAGAATGCTAATGAATTTTATAAAAATGTATTTTGCGTTTGAGGCTAATTTGAGCTGTACTATGCAGCTTTAAAAATACTTCGCAGTTCTGAGATGCTGAATGCTACATACGGAAACTTGATTCTGTGGCATGTTTGATTTCGATTTCAGTTAAACATTTAATTAAAATATTCAGTATTTATATATATTTACTAGCTGAAGTATCCGATACCACTTAAGTTAGATTGAAAGTAATGTATTTAACAAAAGAGAGAATAATACCGCTGTAATTCTTCTCTAACAACAATGCAAAATATACGATTTATAGTCATACATTTTTCAGTCTGATGCGATATGGAATCCACATACAAAATTTCGATAGAAAAATAAACTTTTTTCTCATTATATCCCCCCGGGGGTCGACGCAGAGTATTATGCGAAGCTGCTGGCTAGGATCTGTACCTAGGCAGTCTCGGCCACGGGGGTATAAAATTTATGAACTTGGCAGTTCCCGATGGTCCATGGGGTAAGTCTATACTTGCTCTTCATGGGCCGGTTGGTGTTAGTCCCCTCCACCAGGGTATTGGTAGCCAAATAGCAAACTGGACCATTGAGAGTCTGGTCACTGCTGTCCTTGGTATTCCATGTAAAGCCTAAAGAGAGGGGTATCCCATGTAGTGCTGGCGGGTAGCCTCAATCAACGGCCAGTCATCGCCCACCCCACCGTGGTCTCGGTCCGACCGAGACGGTGGTCTTGACTGGTCCTTGTTTAACGGTGGGTTGGCTAAACGTTGAGCGTTTAGCAGAGGGAGCCTGATAAAATTGTTGGTGTCTCGAGGATGTGGGATCTCGGGCCCAGGAGGTGTGCAGGGTCATCGGTAACGGGTGACGTTTATCCCTGAGTGTTCTTAATTGAACGGACGGTGGTATAAATTTACTTACTTTCTCATTATATCAGTAACAATGACACGCAGTTTTTAATGATTTTAGTCTTTCTAATCAAATGATCGTAAAAGCTCAAGTTCCATCCAATATTTCACCTATATTCAATTTTAGTCGTTTAAATGTGGGAAAAAATTGATCATAATTGATCAGAAATCAATAACGCGAACAAACACACAAACTGACATTCTTCTTTATATATACAGATTTTGTAAAACTTACAAATTTGTGATTAACAAACTCTACGATTTGAAAGTGAGAAATAGCAACACTTTTCGAAATAAAGCATTTTTATCTCCGATGCGCAACACTGTTGCCACTCGGAAAAATGAGTGTGAAAATTTGTGTTTTCAGAGTTTTTAGTCCAAAGGGATTTATTTAGTCCCGAAGGACTATTACTTTCGTTTTGCGATTTTGCGTCGATTCGCTCTGAATGCCCGTTTCACTTTTCAAATTGTTGCCACTAAATGTTATCGCTCTGCATTAAATTTTAAAAAATGAAAAATCTGCATAAATGTATGCATGTTTCTCGCATTGTGATAAAACCTAGAGCCATCGAATTTTCAATGACGTAATCCTACTGCGAATATGGGCATCTGGAAGCCCTAATTTTGAATTTGAAATTTGCTTTATTATCGATTTTATGTTTTGTAACATTTCAACGAATTTCTGATTAACAAACTAAATGATTTCAAAGCGAGCAATGGC
>KK116902.1:285217-295676 GCA_000611955.2 Stegodyphus mimosarum
GTTTTCAGATTTTTAATTAATATCTCGGCTGATTGTACGAAGATGGGAATAATCGAAATGGCTTCCCACGAAATTTTGGCATCGGAAATAGTGTATTTAATATTTGGCAAACCTATTTTCATTTCATTGTAAAACATCGAAATTTTTTATTAACAAACTGTACGATTTGAAAGCAAGCAGTGGCAACAGTTCTCAAAATAAAGATTTTTATCTTCAACGTGCGAGACTGTTGCCACCCTGAAAAATGAGGGCAAAAATTAGCGTTTTAAGAATTTTTAATTAATATCTCTTTTTTTTTTTTTTTTTTTTTTTTTAAAAAAGGGGAGGTTTACCTTTTCCAGGACCCGGAAAAGAATTATAGAAAGTTTGGTGAAGATAGCTATAATAATGATTGGGTTAATCGCTAACAAACACACAAGTAGACATACTTCTTTGTATATATCGATATAATAATACATATAATTAGCTATTAAAAAAGAAGTAATGAATATTAGAATAAGTTTTTAGGGGAGGAGAAAAGGACAATAGAAGTAACCTCATCATAAATTTTGGAATTTAAAGCAACCAGAATATTTTAGAAAATGAAAACTTATGGATATTAACTTATATTTTATCTCTTTCGTCACATCGGAAATTTTTGCACAAACCTGTTTAGTGACTGCAGTTTACTGTCAAAACAAATATTTCTGATACAGCGTAGGAAAAAGGGTCACGAATGAAGTTATCAGTTTATTGACTCCCTTTTTGCATTTAAATGATTGATTTTCGTATAAATTTCTAGACTTCACATATATTTCTTGAATTAATAATTAAATTTTTATTCAGCTTCTTTGTTTAATATGCATTGATACTGAAATAACTCATTGTTCTCCACTCGTAACTGTTTATGCAAGTTAAAGCCTCAAAATAAATTATGCGTATATTCTCCATTTTTAACGACCTTCTGTCAATTATAACGCAGAATTCCTCGAAAATTTCGCAGAAAATTTAATGTCATAAGTTCTTAAGAAGATTATTGGTGTACTGGAAATATACCACACAATTTCTAAACAGTAGTCAGATAGATGACAAATACTCTTATGTCGGATAAAGGAAATGACCTAATTCCTTTTTTCCTCACTACTATAGAATTTTGAAAGCTAGAGGTGACTTTTTTCCCTCTCCATTCCAATACAAGGAGCACGGGCCTCTTGTCACAAGGGAATCTTGAGTATTTGAAACGGGCGACATGCAAACTGAATTCGGTGGCTTGAAAAAATGATTCTTTTATAGTTCGTTTCTTAAAATAACAGTAGTAGCAAATTAAAGAAGAAATCGAAATCAAATTAATATATTATTTAAATAATAATAAATTACAAAATAATCAGTAATAGAATGCAGGAAAAAACGCAATAGTAGAATAAAGTTGAAAAATAGTCCTCTCCCTTCACTGTCTACCAATCGGTTCAAATATTCATTTAAAAAAAATGTCACAGAAGCATAAAATTTAACGTTCCTCAACTTGATTTTTCCAGAAGCCTAGTATTCCGGGAAAAATTACTGGAAATTTCGTAATAATGTTGATGAATTGCTAAACAAATGCAAATGAATTTTTGGTTTATAAATACATTATAGAATCATTACGAATATGACTTGACTTTTTGAAGTTAAGAAGTTTATTAATTACAAATTTTAATGAATACTCTCAGTTTAGTATAAGGCCCACCAGCGGCCGAGTGGTAAAGACGCTGAACACTGGTAGTTCGGTCCGAGGTTCGAATCCCGCGAACGGGCTGGCTGTATGGGCGTTTTCGTGGTTTTCCCCATATGTAACGTGTATACGAGCCAGTTTCCCTTAGAAAGTCCTCCACGAAGGCATCCCTCCCTTTAGGCAGATAGCCCTCGTGTGCTTTGCCATAATTGAATAACCCAACCCAACAACACATTTTAGTATATTACTGTAATTTACTTTAATTTTCATTATTTCTTTTTTGTTTTAATAAATGTCTTTCGATTTAATAATGCATTTAACCTACTTTTATGTGCAAATTCTTTATTGATTTAATTCAACTTTTCTCCTCAAAAATTTATTTGAAATAAGGAATAGAAATTACTGGAAAAATAATGATAGGAATAATGTAGGAAATACAAATTACTGTCATTCATAATTTTCTGTTTTACTAATGAACTATTATTGATCTGATAAAAATATGTGTGCAAAATTAATTCTTCCTTTTGCCTGTCGTTGTTTAAAATTATAGGAATGCTCTGTAACAAAGGGTTTGAGACCTTATTTCGATTACATAAAGGCGATGATAATATTAAATATTACCCAAAACGAGGTATTCATGTAACATACATGAAACATTCATGTAACATGTACGTCATGTAACATTCATGTAACATACATGAATACAGTAAAGTTGAATGGATAAATCATTATATTATGAATGTTAAAAAAGTAACAAAAAATATATGCTAGAATTTGCGTACTCGAAAGTTGTACATTTGCAATTTCTTTCTTTCTTTCTGTCTTCCATACAAAAAAGTAAAGAATTCCAATATTTCGATCTTAATTTCAAAAAAGAGCAACGGAAAAAAGAGTATGTTTGCACTGTGTTGTAATAGGGCCAGCTTCAGATTATTTCAGAACACTAAAAATCAAGCTTTTCGTCAAACCTTGGCATGCACAACTTTAATTGTGCATGCGTATTTGTGCTAATGGTTGAGGAAGCCGAGAAAGTAGATGGGTTTGGCCCATTACCTCCATGGTTTGGTCAGTGGCGTAGCGACGGGTAAGGCAAGAAGGTCTATCATGCCCCGGGAAGAGGGGCGCCGAACGGTCCCCAGAACAAACAAGATTTTCCGGAAAATTTCAATTTATATTTTGATCGATTTCTGGAGAATGTATTTTCAATTAATAATTATTGTAATATGCAGTGTAACCAATTATTCCCTTTCTTTATTTGTCTGAAAAAATATCTTATAAATAAGTTCGCAGTAAATCAATCAAATATCTCCCTACGCAAAAGTTCTTTCTTCCTTTTTTTTTTCCTGAACACTAATTTTTTAAAATAGTGATGTATTTTTATTTTTTAAACGAAATGCATGTACATTTTACTGTTGTTATTTTAAAACGGTAGCAAACAATACAATATAGTCTTTTATTATATTATAAGTCTTTCAACTATAATATTAACTCGCCGGCCGAATTGCAACTATAGATATTATGCACTTTGCTTTTTACCATCTGCTCGACGATTCTATTATTCAGTGAATAGTGTATGAGTGAAATTGTTAACAGCGTTCAAGAAACTAATCGAAGTGACAGACAATATTCAAATTTTATTATTATATTATTTGCAATTTGCAAAAAAGTAAGTTCTCCTTTTTATATTTTATTTAGTGTTCCTGTCTTGTTCAAAAGTAATAGCTGGTACGGAGGTTGCGTACTTGTTTAGAATTATAAAACAGCGGACTGTATTTTGTTTATTAGTAATTTATTTCCGATGCACAGGTTGCATAGGACAAAGGATAAAACTGCGCTAGTTGCTGGAGCTTGAGCAGATGCTATTGATACATCCACACCGCTAGAGCACGCACCTAGTGATTAGTGGTGGCGCTACGTTATGCATTATGTCACATACTCCCGCGCTGAAATTTGAAAATACATATAGTGACATCTGAACATATTAAACAAAATGTATATAAAGTTAAATCAAAGCATATTACAAAAACAACAAGTAAAGAAATATTACATAAATTGAAAAAGTCTCTTAAGGTATATACCAGATTTATAATTATCATAAAACGACTAATTATCATTTATGGGTAACAAACAAATTTAAGTAATGCCTCGTTTTACTACTCCATTAGCTGTTCTGATGTACACAATTCTAACAGTGTTGTCTGCACCTTTAACAAAGCTTTCGATTCGACCTCCAACTCGAAGAAGTTCATTTCGATCTAAAAAATTCTATAAATTTCTTACCTGACTTAGCTTCATGCCCTTGATATGTTTTAAACAATTTATTTCATGACTAAAAGTTGCATGCTGAACTAAGTTAATTAAATGATTAGATGCACTTATTACTTCTTCTGTTGTTAACTTGCCCAACTGTCGATTTTTAGGACATTTGATATTATTTTTAAATTTGCAAATATAACTAAAAACATGTACATGTTTGCAAGGTTTTAGTTAAACTAACAAAGTTTTATTTTAATTTGCCTTTTTCTATCTGTTCTCATTTCAACTTCCCGTTAGAATTAGCGCGCGTTTCAGCTTTATGCTAATTTGAAGTGGAGCCAAGTTCTATTTAAACGAGAGGCAGGAACCTCTCAGGGTGAGAGAGCTTTTAGTCTCAGACCACTGTTACTCTATTCGACGTTCGATTGACCAGCTAGTATTTAAATTCTAAGCCGTAGCGCTGTTACGCTATTACTTATTGAAGTAAATCTAAGTGCGTTAGTATTAGTTAAATCTTGCTACGCACCATTTAGCATAGAGGCCAATCTCACGTTCATAGCTCTGTGAGCAACGATGACTTAATTTCTATTTAATTTTAGTTTAAATTACCTGATTGTTCAGTTTAGACCCAAGTGGCGGTCCTTATTTTCTGTATCCCTCCCGAGTTGGGAAGTGGCTGTATATAACTGTGGTTTAATAAAAGAGGATTTTAAATCCCTCTAAAGTGCAGTTCTTCTACATACTTAACCACAGTTTTCTACCACAGAACAAAGGTGCATTCAGCTCCCTGTTCAAGATGAGGACTCAGTTTAATTCACGAACATGTTTGCCAAGAATATGCACCGAACACACAGTCCTGACAAGTTTAGTAAAACTGTTACTAATATTTAAAAGATCATTTATAAAGTTATTAGTAGTGTTAGAAACTAAAACAGGATTAAAATTAGTCTTTAGTTCATTAGAATAATCATTATCAATCATGTTAATAGGTTCCTTAGAAGATGGAATGTTCGAGTTTAAAAATGGAGGGCCAGTCCGCCTAATAGAGTTCTGCAGAAGATTGGTCGCACTGATTCCTCTACATATGAAATCAGCTGGATTGCTTTCTGAAGAAACATGTCTCCAATCATAGTCAGAACATAGCTCGTTGATTAGTTTAACTCGGTTTGACACAAAGGGTTCAAGTCTTTCATGAGGAGTTTCTATCCATGCCAACGTTATCATAGAGTCCGACCACAGGTATACATGATGAAACTCAATTTGAATAATGGAGATGACCTTTGAAGTTAGTCAAGCTAGTAACAACGCCGCACATAATTCCAGCCTGGGTATTGTTAAGGTTTTTATCGGAGATACTCTAGATTTTGAACATAACAGTGTTGTTTGCCATTGTCCTTGGCTATTTTTTGAGCTTATGTAGATTGCTGCACCATAGGCACGTTCCGACGCATCGCTGAATCCATGTAATTCAATCATTATGGGATTTGTAATGGTCACATGCCTAGGAACCTTTACTTGATTTAAACTGGGAAGTTGGGTTAAAAAATTTAACCATTCCTTTATCTCATTGGGAGGAATTGGATCAGACCATTTTAATTTTTTTTCACAGATTTTGTAGAAATATCTTTGCCATTGTAATTACTGAACCAATTAGTCCGAGAGGATCAAATAGGCTTGCTATGGAAGGTAGAACATTCCTTTTTGTGAAACTTGCCTTTGATTCTATATTAACGTTAAAGGTTAAATTATCGGAATTACATGCCCAAAGCATGCCGAGAGTTTTCACAAGATGGGAATCTAAAGAAAAGTTATATTCAGTAGCTTTGTTGTCGTTTAACAAGTCTGAATGATTTGAAACCTATTTATGTAACTGCATGCCACCCTTGTTCAGTAGATTTATTAATTCAAATTGCAAGGAATTTGTCCTTTAAATTTTCTGAAACTTATAAAATATCATCCATGTAGACATCGGTAAGTAAAACTGCGGAAACACGGCGAAAATACCTCTGCTCCTCAGCTAAAGCCTTTAAAATTCTAGTGGCCAAATATGGGGCACATGTTGTACCACATGTAATTGTTCTCAGTCTGTACGTTTCAACAGGTGGGCAATGACTTGATTTCCACAAAATTCTCTGAAGTTCTCTGTCAGTTTCTTCGACAATTTTAGTAATGTCTGTACATTTAGTACATTTTAGTAATGTCTATGCTAAATACATATGTATGTGTTCGAAAACGAGTTACTATTGAAAATATATCTTGCTGCACAGTTCCACCATTCAGTAATAAGGAGTTGAGATTTACTCCATTCACGCACTTAGCTGATGCATCAAACACGACGCGAAGAGGGGTAGAAATGCTTTTTGGCCCGAACACTGCATGATGATGGATGTAATAATTTTCACTACAGTCTGAAGTAACCTCTTCCATATGATTTAACGTAAGATACTCATCCATGAATGCCGTATATAAAGCGGACATAGTTTTTGTCCGATTTGTTCCCCAGCAAATTTAGATGTCTTTCCGCCATTGATTTAGATTCTCCTAAACTAGAACGTTTGCCTTCCTTAATGGGTAATCTAAAAATAAATATTCCAGTGTCATCGCGCTTGTAAGTGGCACTAAAATGTTGCTCCCAATATGTTCTTTCAAATGTTTGAGAATCGTCACTTGTATCATATCCTAGAAAGGATTCAACCTCAAAGAATTTTTTGATAGAATGTTCTAAAGAATCCACTTCAGAAATACAAGAAAGACTAGTAAAGCTGTAAGAAACTGTATTTTTTACAGTCCCTGTGACGAAATACCCAAAAACACTTCTGAAACATCAAATTATTATCGTGTAATTTGAATTTTTCTACCTTGAGTAATTCAAAAAATACCTCACAACCTATATGTAAATTGATTTTACTTGGAATGTAAAATGTAGGGTCAACTAATTTTAATTCGCGAGGTATACAAATATCACAAATGTCGATTTTCATCCTAGGTGTTAATTCTGTGATTTTAGGTAGCACAAGAAATGATAATGTTTTTGAAAAGTTACAATCATCGTTAGATATTTTTGTTGTTACTTTATTTTTAATGAAATATTCTCCTCTGTTTGTTCCTGAAGTAGTGGAATTAAATCTTTCTTGCTTTAATCCCAAAATATGATCCACTTCTTGTCTTCTTGTGTACATACGGAAACAGAACTTCCGCTGTCTAAAATTGCTTTTGCTTTTATTTTTTCGCCAAATGTTTTCTAGGTAAATAACATCGCAGTGTATAGAAGGCTGCATGATGGTAGAAAACACTTATCCACATCCGTGATTAATGAGGTGCTGTAACATTTTTATTTTGGTTGATTGGCGAGACCATGTGTGATGACTCATCATTATGATCGGAAACTATCTTCACGTTATTTATAGCATCAGAACAAGGAATGCTTTCACAACCTTGTATTGAATACATCGAGGTATTTTTATTAATTGACGAGGGGGGATACATATGAAGGAGTGAATGATGATTAGATTTTTTACAAACAATACAAACTCTCTTAGAATTACAATCATAGACATGTGGAGTTTTACTTATTTAAATCCAATGTTAAATCCAGAACACCACAAACACTAACAAGCGAATAATCGCTTAAGTGTGTGAATAAAGACGTAAGACTTAAGAAGGGTTAACTACCCTTTATTTCTCATAAATACAATCAACTCCTAATTCGGAGTATACACAAAGCCTCCACTTGGACTTGAACTTAAATGATTATGAAATTAAACTAAACTAAGCTTAAGTAAAGCTATCTAAAAGATATATCCGAAACTATCAGGTTTCTAAGTAGTTGGCCCCTAAGTATTAATTAAATCGGCAAAGCCAAGCAAGGGCCTAAGGTATGGCCGAGCGTAGTAGCTAAGAGAGAATGTAGCCAAATGGCAAACGCGCGCTAATCAGGGAAAATCAGACTCTCTCTTATGAAGTCGGCGAAACATCGACTTAAATAGTACTCTTGCTCATTTGCATCCACTGCATTTCTGAAATTACATTCTGGTAGGAAATTGTAAGCTGAAATTAGAATAGATAGAAAAGTTGCATAATTTAAAATAGCTGTTAATAAAATTAGGATAAACCTTACAAGGCAATGGAAAAGGTTAAGTCTCTTTGTGAAAAATAGGATATTGGTACAACAATCCGTGTTAAAAGAATCCGAAAAATACCTGGAGAATTGGCTAGAGATTTTGGCTGTCCCGCAGAAAGTTATCGCGTTGTGAAAAGCATTCTTGATCGTCTGCAGCAGGGAATGAGAACACGATTTACATGACTGAGTAATCTTAATCTGGATTTTTACTGGACATTGAAAATTTATTAAACAAGGACAGCGTTCCTAACGATCTTGGAAAGAAGTGTAAAAATTTGGGTGAATTTTATAATACAGATTTTGATGGAACAGAACTCTATGTCAAAATACGTACAAGATGTTATCCGCAAAAACGCCGCCTAACCGGTATAGCGGTTAGCGTCGCTGATTGCCGTGCCGAAAGGCACGGGTTCGAGTCCCGGAGAAGGCAGAGATGTTTGTAAATGTATTGCGTCGGTGCAGCATGGCGGCACTCGAAATATACGGCGAGCCGAAAGTCCTATCGTGTGGTTTGGAGGAAAGGGAGAGGGATGGGAGACCATCGGACCCTTCCCCCCCTGGGTGCTCTCCTTCAAAATTGTGGGCGGAACTGAGCCTAATCGCACTGTCACTTGTGGGGTGCTCAAGCCTGTTGCTAACGTCAGGCTCAATCTAGCGCTCCTTGCCATGAGAAATTTCGTGGGCTTGGTCTGACTACGTTAGACAAGTGAGCATGAACAACAACAACTTAGCAAACACACCATTTAGAGCTTTTTTTTTACCTTTATAACCTCACATGGAAAAGACGTTTCTCCAAACCTGAGAATCGCACTTCAAATGCTCCTTACTGTTGCTATAGTAGCCAAGCGAAATCGCAGGGCGACCTCCACACGTGTGGCATCTATGGTTACAGCGTCCATTGGTAAGGCGATATCTGCAGCTACTGTACGCCAAAGATTACATATGAGTGGACTATATGCCCAGGTATGTTGCTAGTTTGCGTTCCTCTATCCGTCCAATCAAGAGTGGCACGATTACAGTGGTGCCGGGAACATGTCAATTGGAATGTGTCTGACTGCGGCAATGTCATGTTTACTGATGAGTCAAGATTTGCTCTGGAGCCAGACGACAAGCGTATAAGGATATGGCGTCAACACCGAACACGCAATCAATTTCAAAACATCACCGAACATTACGCATTCCGAGGCGGAAGCATTATGGTGTGGGCAGGGATTTCATTAGGATACCGCACCGACCTGCACATCTCTAAACGGGGTTCTTTGACGGCTGTCCGGTATCGAGATGAAATCCTAGAACCCACTGTGAGATTGTACGCTGCAGGAGTTGGTCCTACTTTTGTTTTAATGGACGATAACGCACGTCCCCATACAGCTGACATCATCAATGACTACCTGGAGAGTGAAGGGATTGCGCGTATGCGTGGCCAGCATATTCGCCCGACCTTAATCCCATTCAAAATCTTTGGGATGCTCTCGGCCGTGCTGTATCTTTACGTTTCCCACCTCCAACCACTCTTATTGAGCTGGAAACTGCTCTACAAGAAGAATGGCGATTGCTTAATTCTGCGGTGGTTGACCACCTAATTGAAAGCATGGTCACAAGGTGTAAACTTTGTATACAGATAAGGGGGGATGACATACCCTATTAATGTACTTTTTTTCATTTTATGCTGTTTATTTTCACTTTATACATAATTCTGTCTCCAGTATGTCATTATCTGATAACTTACAAAAACTTAATATTGTTTTCATGTCTATATATAATTATTGATTTTGCTTTATGCATAAATATATATGCTACTTTCCTGCCGAATTTTGTGTCAATCAAAGCAGTATTTGTTGATTTTTTTGCATTTTACATCTTCGTACTTAACTTTTGGAAGTGAGTGTATTTGAATTATATATTTATTACGTATATTCTACACATTATATTACTGTAATGTTTTTCGGAGGGAAGGGGGTGCGCCAAGGAAGCATCGTGCCCGGGCTACAGTTATTCTCGTTATGCCACTGGGCCTGGCCAATACTGTCTCAAACCTCTATATACACTCACGTTTGTGAAAATTGCAACACCATGAAGGACTTACGCGAGTGAGCTGAAATTTTCAGGAAATGCTAAGTAGCGCATGATATGCAAATGATTAGAATTGCAAATCCGTAGCGCATGCGTATGCTGAGCAGCGCCCTCTGAACGGCTGATGGATCCGAATAAATAGACGGCTGTAGCGAGGCGTGTATGGTTATCGGTGGTTATCTGCTAGTGGTAAACGTTAACTCAATCTGTACTTATGCCTCGTCGACGAAAGAGAGCGAGATTTGAACAACTTACAGAGTTTGAACGAGGGAGAATCATCGGCCTTCGTGAAGCTGGATTGTCGTATCGTGCAGTAGCCT
>KK116903.1:0-67949 GCA_000611955.2 Stegodyphus mimosarum
GGAAAGGACTATGAACTTAAAATAAATGTTAGTTAAAATAAATATAAACCCTACAAAGTAACTCGGAATAGTAAAAGTCCAGCTTTCAAGTAACAGGGAATATTTTAAAATTCTAGAAACATTTTCGCCTAGAAAATTTAATAAATGAGAGATTTGTATGCCATTATTGATGCTCATGTTACTGTTAACACATATACATTGTTTACCAGTGTGATTTATACTATACATACATATGTGTAAAATATGAAAGTAAATTACTAAATTATTTGCAATAGCCCTTTTTTCCCTTTAGATTTAACTACACCCCCTCTTAATATCTGTAATGTGCCATTTCCTGATCTGTCATGCAGAAAGCTCTCAGCGAATCAATATTTAACATTGAAAACGAAAGAAACTGAGCTTATAAATGGATCAGTTGTTACTGCATAGTTGAACTTCTGCCTCAGTAATGTAATCGCCTCTTAGCAAATATCTTCTATTGTCTCAAAATGTAAATTAAAACATATAGATTTGTGGGTGTTTATAGCACACGTAATGTTATATCAGCTTAGTTAATAGTTAATATGTAGTACCATATGTCTAAGAAAGTTGTTAGTTAAAAATTAAATTTAATATTCTATCAAATATTTGTGATTCTTAAATGTTCAAAGTCATCTAATAGACAACATAATTGCATCAAATAACATCCACCATAACTTGCAGTTATGAGTCCAAGATATGAAAATCATCTGGGGCTTCTCAAATTTAACTCTCAGCAATGACTGTTAGATCATTGATGCCTGCTTTCTATGATCAAAAGTCTCTTCATCCACAACTAATTCATGACATATATATTTATATATACATCATATAAAGTGCACATTTCCCAGTTTTTACTATTTTTATCATATGAAAATCGAGAGGGAAAGTTTATGTAAATTAAATTTCCAAAGGATGCAGTTACAGAAAGAACATTGTAAGGTTTATAATGCGTTTTCTAACAGTTATTTTAAGTTTTGTATCTTTCCTATCTTATTCTAATTTCAGCTTACAATTTCCTGCCAGAATGTGAATTCAGAAACGCAGAGAATGCAAATGAGAACGAGTACTATTTAAGTCGTGACTTAACCGACTTCGAGAGAGAGAGTCTGATTTCCTGACTAGCGCGCGTTTGCCTTCTGGCCACATCTCTCTTAGCTGTTACTACGTTCGGCCATATCTAGGCTTCGCCGATTCAATTAATACTTAGGGGCCAACTAGTTAGATTCTGATAGCTTCGGCTATATTTATTTAAGAACTTTAGTTAAGTTAATTTTAGTTCAAATTATTAGTATTTAAGTTCAAGACCGAGTGGCGGCTTTATTGTAAAGTTCCAAGCCGGAACTGATTGTAAATGTACTGGATAATAAAGGGTTTTAAACCCTTCTCAAGTCTCACCTGTTCTGTTCACACTTAAGTGATTATTCGCTTGTAAAGTGTTCGTGGGGTTCTAAGTAAGAATTGAGATTTAAAGAGTTAAACCCTACCACATAACAAATAAAAAGTATTCATGGATAAATTATCAGTACCAATCATATTATTTCTTTAGAAGAAATCTATGTTACAATAAGAATGCATAGTAATATTAACATTACCTAATAAGATATCTTCATTTCTACTTCCCTGCATCTTAAATATTACCTGCTGTTACTGTTTACTATGGCATCTTAATGAGCAAGTTCATCTATATCTTATATTTTTGACAAGGATGTAGTAAATATCCTTTGTGGGTAGTATAGCTGTTCTGAACTTTTGTTGGGTAAACTTTTCAGTTTATAACAGTACTTCAGTTTATAACAAATGCTTTGGAAATTACTTTTACCAAGATGATCATTAATAATAATGTTTAATTTATATATGATCTAAAAGTTAACAGAATATATTACATTATTCTTGACATAATAATATTAGTTCAATACAAGTTTTTGAAGTTTCCACACCACCTTAGAGGTACGATGCTAGGTGCGTTACCCCATTCTGGGCGGGTTCCCCGGTAGACCTATTTCCCTTTTGGTAAATAAACTAATGCTTTATTGCATATTTTGAATATGTTCGGCAATTATTGGCAATATGTGGTCAAAATATGAAACATGTAGCACAGATATTAATATTTTTTATGAAATCATTATCATTCTCTACAATTATTTTTACGAAACTGTTATCAAAAGATGAGAATACAATAAAATCGCATATATTGATACCAGTTAAGTACATGCCAAGCTGCACTTAGCCATAAAATTTGTGCTTCTTTTTTAGTGCATATTTTGATTTATCAACTGTTAAATAATTCAGACTATGAATTATTTCTAAAGCAGGTTTTTGGCTTCCTTGAATGGGACATTTTATCTCAAGTAACTTAACATCTCCATTTTTGCAGAAAATTATTTCATCAGGGCTATAACCAAAAAAAAGGAGCTTCTGGATGTACAAATAATCCACATTTATTTACTGAAACACCACAGCATTTTATGTATGCATTTCTTGCTCCGTCTTCAAACTTCAAACCATAAAAAGTAGCCAGATTGCTTCTAAAATCAGAATTAAGAAGCCTATTTATTTTAGTACTCCAGTCAGGACTTTTGTTTTAAAATATGTATGTATTTCATCAAATACTACTTGTTATTCTTTTCTGCTTTTCACAAAGCCATGACTTTGAATCTTGATTAATTGTAGATAATGTTAAACATTTTGCTTTATCTTTAGTAACCTGAAATTATAAAATTATTTAGTTTAAATTTCTGAAAAGAAATGTAATGCACGAACTACAAAAATATCAAACAATATGTTTATATATCTATGGTTTATTCAATGACAATTTTTTTTTAATTATAAAAAATGCAGCATATGATAAACATGTATTTAAAAGCATTGAAATTCCTTTTTATTAGATATACAGTAAAATTTCTCTTAACTGGCAATATCAAAATAACAGTACTTTTGAAGATCTAAATTTAAATCTGAAATTTAGCCCTACGAGATAAACAAATTACATAATGGAATAACAAGCTGAAGATTTATACATGGAAAACATTTATGTTTCATTTCAGCCACCCACAGTAATAAGCCTTATCTAAATAATAGACTAAGGAGTTACTTAGAATGTAAAAATGAAATAGTGATCCTTTTTATGTGTCAGTGTGCAAGCTGTGAAGGTAGTGTCTATAATTTCCAGATACAATTCACTCCAAAAGAGGACTGACTTCTTTTGTCTCTTATTTGGAAAGATGCAAAAAAAATTATGTTGCTGTTAGTGTAAATTTTGCCCCATGAGCATGTTTGTAGAAGACCAGTCGAGTGATGACGATTCTATTGGCGTTAAAACATATTTGGTGCCCGTCAGTAATTATTTATTTAATTGTGGCTGACATGGCCACAATCAGAGTCATCATTGACAGTCTTCACATACTGCAGTTTCTACAGGTTTGGCTTATTTAGTTATGGTAAACACACAAGTGCTATCTGCTCAAAAGATGTCTTCATGGAGGACTCTCTAAGGGAAACTGGCTTATATACATGTTACACATTGGGAAACCCACAAAAACACCCATGCAGCCAGCCCGTTCGCCTGCAATCTTACCCGGTTGGAACTACTAGGGTTCAGCGATTTTACCTCTTAGCCGTTGGTGTGCCTCAGTTTCTACAGATGGCATGATAAAGTAGGAACAAGTAAGTTCTAGAAATATATACATTAAATTATCTTTAAAAAAAAACTTATCCAGAATTACAAGTTGCTGCCAGTTAAAAGGGATTTTACTGTACCTACTGCGATAAAAATAAAAACTGAAAGTAGATACTAAAGAATTTTTAATAGATTTTTTTATAATCATTTTATTGACCTTATAGGAGATATTCAGTATCTATAGCACTGAGAAATTAGTGATGAAAAATCAAAAATATTTAAAGAAACATACTTATTATATAATTACTAAGCAAATTACTGTACTTACTTGTACATTTTCAGCAAAGAATTGTTGTGTTTCTGGCTGAAGATCAAATGTATATTCATATGTAGGAATCAATTTCTTTACAAATACTTTAATTAATGTACCAACAAAATCTAGATTACAGACACTGATGTTGTTATCTGCATTTGGCCTGTAAGTGGGAAAAAAATTAACAAATGAAACTGAACATTTCTTTGAGCTATTTTGGAATTGAATCATTTTGGTTAATCCATGGCACGTATTTTCTATATTCTAAGGTTAAATACATACCTGAAATTTTTCTGTTTTGGCACTTGACTGCAGCACAACTTCTGTAAAAAACGTGATTATGCTTCAATTTTAATTTCAAATATAAAATGTAAGAAATATTTAGAATATTTTTAAAGAAAAAAGTATGATTATTTTTATCATAAAAAGTAGTATATTAAAGGTGTTATTTATACATAATAAAATTTATGTAACCTGGTATTGTGAAAGTCTTTTATACTTGATTTGATACATGATTGGAGTCATTAAAATAGTTGAACTTATTTCTAAATCATGTTCATGTTCATGTTCATTAGTGTCACAAATATAGTTCGATCTGATGTGCATTATACTTACATTTCTGGTTCTTTTTTCTCAAGAAATCTTGCTGGATGTTTTGCATAAGAATCTTTGAAGAATTCACATATTTCTTCACGCACCTTTCTATTTTTCACCTCACAGAAACTGTGCTCAGGAGGTGTTTTAATATGACAGAAATCCTGCACAGGAACAGGAGTATACAAATTTTTATACTTCCTAGTGTTCCAACTGCATTTTATATCTGTGGCATATAAATCCTCCAACTCATTAATATCGTTCCTGTACAAATTAAAGTATGTTAGTAAAATTATTTCCTTGATTATTTAATGGCTTTAATTTTATAAAAACTCTCATGAATTATTTATTTCCATTAAAATATAACAGAAGTATCTATCTTTTATTAAGGAAATTGACTAAAAATTAATCCCTTAAATAAAATTTTAAGAGAAAAAGTAAATTAATAATACAGAAAGTGTTGAGTAGAGGCCAACGAACGTTTTTTCTTATGCGCATACGGGCAGTTGTCTCTTCCCCGGCACTTCCGTCATTCGAGCGTAAGAACATGATGTGTTCTGTGTGATGGTCAACATGATTTGCTGTGTGCTCTTATTATCCCTTTTCGTTAAATAAAGTGTGTTGTTCTGAATAGATGGATTTTTACTCTGAACAACAAATGGTAGCAGAGGTCCGTGATTATATCAAGAAGAATTCAATGTAAAATGCCAAATAGAAATCGAAACTCTCAGTGAAAGCCAGAAATGGAGAAGTGGAACGTTCCCGAATTAACTGGGGAGAACTATTTTATTTGGACATTGAAAATTAAAGCCGCCTTATCATTGAAAAGACTTGACTCAGTAATTTCGAGTATAAAACCAGAAAACTTAGACGAGAAAGATGAAAGACTGTGGAATGCGAAAAACGCTGACGCCGTAGCGTATATAAAACTTTCACTATCGAATCAACAGGCGCTTCAGTTCTCCGCAGAAGAGAATGCAAAAATACTTTAGGAGAAAATAAAGTCAACATTTACGGGACAAGCCGAAGATCGAAAAATAGATGCCGGTAATGAATTAAAAAATTTAGAAATGAAGTTACATTAGTCGGCTAATGATTATATCGCAAGGGCGAGAGGAATAGCAACTAAGTGTCAATCGCTAGGACTAGAACTATCTCCGCGGGAATTGGTGTTTTATTACACAGTCCGTGGACTTCGTGGAATATTCTCTCGAATTTGGGAAATTTTAAAAACCCAGCGTGAAAAAACAATTGATGAAGTACTCGAAATACAGGCAGACAGACAAAGAAGACAGATGTCTTGTTTTGCACCCGATAAGTCTTTGTGCACCGATGGGCGAAAAATCAAGCTAGGGTGCGAAGGAAAGGTATATAGAAAAGGGGCAATTTCGTATTTCAGAGGAGAGTGAAAAGGAATTTCGTATATTTTATACGAGATCTAAAGGCCAGGAAAAAAAATATGGGGCAAAATAAAATTAAAAATAAATGGCCCAAAAGTAATGGAGAGGGAAAAAAATAAATAAAAATAAAAAGGGTCTATAGAAAGAAAAGGAAATGAAGTAAGAAAATGTCCTAAATACGGTTGTATGCAGACACTCCATGAGGAACAGTCTACACACAGTTCAGCGAACGGGAAAAAACCTGATGGAACAAACGCTGAGGCGTTCGTATTAAGAAGAAATAAAAATCATAATCCAAGAATTTGTTACATTTGCCGACGGCCTGGTCACATCGCGAAAGACTGCTACTACAGAAACAAGAGTCTAAGAAGTGGGTTATCCAAAGGGTAACAAAGAAAGAAATCGCAACCTACCGTTTCATCTCGTTCTGATGAAAGAGAAAGTGATTTCGCTCTTCAACTTACGCGTGAAAAAATGATGAATGTGACAAAATTTGGTTGTTGGATAGTGGTGCAACTGGACACACGGCAAAAGACTCCTTTTGGTTTCAGAATATTATATCAGAGGTGAGGGAGATTTACGAGGCAGGTAAACATTCAAAAATATTTTCAGAGGGTATTGGTACTATTAAAGCAAAAACTATAAGTACAAAATATTCTAGTTCTGTTAATTTAACTATTAGTAATGTTAGATATGTTCCTGATTTAAGAAATAACTTATTGTAACTCACTGCATTAATGGATAAAGGATGTAAAATTGAATCAAGGAATAACTCTGTATTAGTTTTTAGTAGGTGTAATCAGTTACTTTTTAAAGCATTTAAGAATAACGGTAGGCTTCAACTTAATTCAGAACCATATTATAATTCTGAATGTTGTATTGCTAATGATTGTACTAGTAATAATTATGAACTTTGTCATAGTAGATTGTGCCATTTAAATCCAAAGTATACGCTTAAGGTGAAGGAATAAATTGATATTAATGATGTAAGTGATTTTAAGTGTGAAACTTGTGACATAAGTAAAATAACTAGAAAAAGTCATCCAAGTATTGATATTAATCAGAGTTCAGAAATTTTAGAACTAATTCATTCAGATTTGTGTGGTCCTGTTCAAACTGAATCAATTGGTAAGTCTAAATATTTTATGATCTTAATAGATGATTTTTCTGGAATGTATTTTACTTACTTTCTTAAAAGTAAAAATGAAGTATTTGATATATTTTCTAAATTTAAAGCTAAGTATGGAAATTTAACTGGTAAAAGAATTAAACGTTTGAGAACAGACAATGGTTTAGAATTTGTAAATGAACAATTAGATAATTATCTTGCTAATTCTGGTATTATTCATAAAAAACAATTCCATATATTAGTAAAAGTAATGGGAAAGCTGAGCGGGCAAGCAGAGTTTTTTTGGAAAGTGCTAGAACATTACTATATGAGAGTGAGCTTCCGGTAAAATTCTGAGCAGAAGCAATTAATTTTAGTACTCAAGTATCAAATTTAACACCCCGGAAAGGGAAAGAAAAAATTCCTATAGAAATGTGGACTGGTAAAAAACCCAAATTTAACTATCTTAAAAAATTTTGATGTGTGTCATACTTTCACATTCCGAAAATAATGCGAAACAAATTTGGTATACCAGGAAATAGAGGGATAAGATTAGGATATGCTAGAGAAAGAAAAGGATATCGTATTTATGGTATAGCAAGTAATAAAATAATTGAAGAACGATCGGTTAAATTTAACGAATCTTTAAAAGGTAGTAATTATATGGGAAAAAATAAAACCATGGAAACTTGGGATATTGAAAAATTAAAAGGAATATCGTGGATCGTAGAAGGAAAACGAAGTAGATCAGAAAACAAAAAGTGAAAAACCACACCTCGAATTGGTTGTTACGGAAAATACTCAAGCAAGCGAATATGCTGACTCATCGCATTTCGAAATCGCCGACATGAGCCATTGTAGTGGGGGCGATGATAGGAAGAATGAAACCCAGTCATCTGACAGTTATGAAAAAAATAATCAAAATACCATTAAGACGATCCGAGAGGCTCAAATCTAAACAACTGTCGTCAAATATAATCAGTAATGTTCCGAACGATTTTTCAGACGCAAAACATAGTGCTAATTGGCATGGCTGGAAATCGGCAATGGAAAATGAATTAGATTCATTACATAAACACGAAGTGTGGGAAATAGTAGAAAGGCCTGAAAAAACAAAATTAGTAAAATGTAAATGAGTGTATACTTTGAAGGAAGGAGACTCTAGGGAATTAAAATATAAAGCGCGATTAGTAGCGGCTGGGTTTAATCAAATAAAAAATAAGGATTACACCGAATCGTATTCACCAGTTGTTAACATTGAATGTTTTAGATTATTGCTTGCACTTTCGGCTAAATTAAATTTGACTGTTAAATTTTATGATGTAAATACAGCATATACACAGTCCAGTCACATTAATGTGACCACCACGTACTTTCCATGTCAGAGTTAAATAACCAATCACAGAAGGCAGGTGGCAGCACAGTGCAGTTTAGCGTATATAAAGGGTGTGTGAGGGCTTCGGAAAACATTTCAATCGTTGGCGTAATGCAGAAACGAAGCGATTTATCCGACTTCCAAAAGGGCATGATCATTGGCTTTCGGGCCAAGGGTGGAAGCATTTCCGAAACGGCTGAGTTTGTGAACTTTTCGCGTGCCGCCGTGGTAAAAGTGTACCGTGCATGGCAAAATGGAACTGTCCAAAATCAGCGACGTGGCAAATGTGGTGCACCACGGGCCATAGATGACAGAGGCGAACGACGGTTGCGGAGATGCGTTCGGGCAGATAGACGGGCTACCGTTGAGCAACTGACCACCAAAATGAACCAAGGGGCTACCAAAAGTGTCTCCCAAAGTACTATTCAGCGAACATTGCTGCGTCTGGGCCTCCGAAGCAGACGCCTGGTTCGTGCACCTATGCTGACTGCTGTTCATCGACGGCGAAGGCTAGAATTTGCACGCCAGTACAGCAGCTGGACGTCCACTGAGTGGCGACAGGTTGCGTTTTCGGATGAATCGCGTTTTATGCTCCATCGGACAGATGGACGTTGGCGTATAAGGCGTGAAACCTCTGAAAGGAACCACCCTGCAACCATTGCCGGAACGGTCCAAGCTGGAGGCGGGAGCATTATGGTCTGGGGAATGTTTTCCTGGCATTCTCTAGGTTCACTGATCATTGTGGAAGGCACAATGGATCAATACAAGTACGCATCTGTCCTTGCGGACCATGTTCACCCCTACATGCGCATTGTTTTTCCTCAGGATGATGGCATCTTCCAGCAGGACAATGCGAGGTGCCATACAGCTGCCAGTGTACGTGCGTGGTTCGAAGAGCACCAGGATGAGTTTACCGTCCTCCCCTGGCCAGCAAACTCACCTGACTTAAACCCAATCGAGCATCTGTGAGACCATCTCGATCGAGTTGTTCGCGCCATGGATCCTCAACCGCGTAATCTAGCGCAGCTGGCCACGGCATTAGAGTCGGCATGGCTCAACATCCCAGAGAACACCTTCAGGGACCTATGTGACTCTCTTCCTGCACGTCTCGCAGCAGTCCGCTCTGCGAAAGCTCGTTATTCTGGCTTTTGACAGATGGTCACATTAATGTGACTGGACTGTGTATGTACAGTGACAGGATGTATATATGACTCCTCCACCTGGTTATGAAAAACTGATTGGACAAGCAAAAGTATGTACATTAAAGAAAAGTATTTATGAGTTGCCTCAATCGGGTAGAAATTGGTAAATGAAAATAAAAACTGCATTAAAAAAACTTGGAATGGTACATATTGTATATTCATTTATAATGACACCAAAAACATTTTTATACTATGTTTGTATGTTGATGATTTAGCTGTATTCTGTAATAATGAAGAAATGCTTGAAAATACTGTTTCTAAAATTAAAAATGTATTTGAGTTACATGAAAATATTAATTCAAAATGTTTGGGAATGCAAATAGAAAAACTTGAAAATGGTATATGTTTGTCTCAAACAGAATATATTGAATCCTTATTGACTAAACACAATTAAGCAAATTGTAAAGCATTAAGAACGCCAGTCGTTAAAGGGGCAGGAGTTTTTTCATGTACAAATGAAAAGATTGATACAACTTTGTATCAGGAATTAATTTTTGAACTTTTATATTTAGCGAATAGAACACGTCCTGATATATCATTTGCAACAACTTATTTGTCACAATTTAATCGTGCACCAGAAAAAGGGCATTATCTTTTAGCTAAAAGGGTATTAAGGTATTTAAAAGGTACAAAAAATAAAAAACACTTTTCTATAACAATGATTTTGGAGTTTTAAATGCATATGCTGATGATAGCTGGAGAAATGCAGAAAATGGTAAGTCATTTTCTGGTGGTACTATTTTACTAGGGGATTCATTGATTTCTTCGAAATGTCGTAAGCAAAGAAGTCTTAGTCTCCCTACTTGTGAAGCAGAATTATTTTCTATTTCTGAAATTTGTAAGGATATTATTTGGACTGTAAATTTATTATCAGAATTAAAATGTAAACAATTTTTGAATGGTGCACTGACTTTGAATACAGACAGTCAAGCTGCTGTCCAGTGAATCAACTGTGCCAGATCATCTACGAAATCCAGACGCATGAACTTACGTTTGCATTTTATGAAGGATTTAATTAAGGACAGTGTCGTTAAGTAGGAATATTCACAAACTGATAATATCATTGCAGATTTTCTTACTAAATGTGTCAGTGAAGAAAAATTAATGTATACATTGAAAGTAATTTCCTTAATTTCTTAATGTAATGTATTATATATTGTTATCTTGTATTGAACAAATGTTGCTTGCAGGAGGGGTGTGTTGGATAGAGGCGAACGAACGTTTTTTTCTTATGCGCCTGCGCGCAGTTGTCTCTTTCCCGGCACATCCGTCATTCGAGCGTGATCCGTCATGTTCTGTGTGATGGTCAACATGATTTGCTGTGTGCTTTTATTATCCTTTTTCGTTAAATAAAGTGTGTTGTCCTGAATAGATGAATTTTTACTCTGAACAACAGAAAGAAATGTAAAATTTTACAAGAAAGACAACATGCAGTAATTTTAAACATATTTTTTTTTTTTTTACCCACAGCAGTCATTCGGAAAAGGCATCTATTGCTGTTATTGACTTATAATTTTATACAAATAATATATCGAGAAATGTTATAAAAAATAGGTACAATTTCGTATCATATATCGATGATTTCCAACTTTTTTTTGGATTACAACTCGCTTTAGTAAACATAATGCTCTTCCAGCAAAGGAGTTTGAAATTTGAATTATTTTATTATGTATGTATACACGCACATATGCATGTATGCATATACTTATACAAATATTTATCTACATTTCTGAAACCGGTCAGAAATATACATACATATGTACCCACATTTCTGAATCCGTTCCTAATAGCTTAAAAGTACAAAAATCTCTGAACACTTTCTTACTGAATTCATTTCAAATTATCTATTTTGATAGCAAATTTTTCCACAACATATAATATATAAAATCGCAGCATGTAGAAAATACGTATTTTAATTAGTTAAAAATATCTAACGAATACAAATACTGATACTAGATAACATGAATTTGATATCATGAAAGGTTATTTGCTTATTAAAAGGTTATTTGCAGAAATACAACAGCTGAGTGAAAAACATAACACGTTTGACTAATTCAAAATTATTAAATCTTACTTACTCATTGCAGAATAACATAATAGAAACACAATGTTTGCAATATTCGCTTGCTCCAGCTTTGTAACTGCAATGAAATGATTTATTTTCCACCAGCTTTCATTTTAAATTAATATTCCATTAACCACGTGTGGCGGTGAAGCAGTCGAACTTGAGTGAAGACATTATGCATCTACGATGATTTCTCCATCTTTCCGGGCCTTCATACCGCACATTATCAATCGTTTCGAAGCCAAAATTGCTTCCCCTTCTTTTATACAATTACTAGCACTCGTACCTTGTATAAATTCCAAAATTGTTGATATCTGGAGTTTCTTATCCATCATAACAGCAGCCCTTCAACAGCAACTAACTTAGCATAAACAGCTCAGACTTCAGGTCAGTTGCAGACGAATTTGAAACGCCATCTATGGGTCATTACAATCGCCATATTGGCGTGTAATGTAATGTATTCATTTCACATTCTATTTTGAAGATCAAATAGCTTCTGAATAACTGGAATATAAAAATAATACTTGAATAAATTATACTGGATACTGTATCAACATTCTCATTAAATATGAAATTGAGGATTTTTCGTGTAATGTTCTGCAAGGTATGGAGAAATTAAATTTGTCATAATAAGGAAGAAGAAATATGAGCTCATAATAGCTATTGTTTAAACATATTTGAAATGGAGGTGTTAATCCTCAAGACAAGTCTGAGTTCTCCTCCCCTTTTTTCGAATTAATGTAAATGATCTGGCATTACGCTGTAAACCAATCGCGCTCCGACAGCTGGCATTGGTCGGTACTATACGTGTTTTTGGTTTTTAAATAATGTGTCGTGTTATCTAAGTTGTTACCGGTGAATGTGTGTGAGTCTGTTTCATATATTTTTGTTCCCAAGGAAAAAAACAAGTTGTATCTGTTACTCTGATTTGAGTGTTTTGAAGCGTATTTTTCTTAAGTGCCACAATGGCTAAACTGACTTATATTTTAGAATGTTTTTTACCGATACTCTTTCTACAGATTTTGCTGACGAAAGCATTGAAAGAAGGTGAATGTGAAGGTAAGGAAACATATAATGTATCTTTTATTTAATTTAAATAGCAGAATATCTGGAATGTTGTTGTTGAAGCTATTTTAGTTTTATATTTCATACTCGCTGGTTATAGAAACTCGATTAATGAAAGGTTACAAGATTGCAGTAATGCATTAAAAAAATATGGCTTAAAAAATCTATGTCGTGCTACTTTTCCGATATTTATTAAAGTGAAGCTTATGCATACTTAATGATTTCCCATGTTTTAAATTTTTATGTTAATTGTTTAGTGGTATGCAGAAGTTTTTAAATGTCTTGAAAACTGTTTGTTATTCTAGAAGGAAACATTACTTAATGTTTTATAAATATGTAATAGAAACACCCGTATTACACGGAGGGAAATCAGCATAGAATTAAGGCCTGATATAATTGTTTAAATTATAGATCCTCTTCTGGAAAACTCATTTTTCGAAATGAACATGAGCCATGATTACATAGGCTTCGAAAATGTCATTTAAATTAACTGTGTACTATGTGATCATGTGGTACATTAGATCGAAAAAATGAATCGTGTAGAAAGGAAAATACGTATATATATATTTCTGTCTCAAAAGTACCGGTAAAATCAAAATATATATATATATATTAATTACTGCATAAAAAAAAGTGTAGTCTTTTCTGTTTCGGATGATGTATCACGTTAGTTAATTGATGAAGTAGACGTTTTAAAATTTAGGGAGTTGTATTAAAGCGTTTCGCAGATGTGACATTTAAAGAGCCTTCAAAATGTAAACAAAGGACTTAACCCTCACTTCGCCCACCAGCGGCCGAGCGGTAAAGACGCTGAACACTGGTAGTTCGGTCCGAGGTTCGAATCCCGCGAACGGGCTGGCTGCATGGGTGTTTTCGTGGTTTTCCCCATGTGTAACGTGTATACGAGCCAGTTTCCCTTAGAAAGTCCTCCACGAAGGCATCCCTCCCCTTAGGCAGATAGCCCTCGTGTGCTTTGCCATAATTGAATAACCTAACCTAACCTAACCTAACCCTCACTTCACGTCCTGCAGTAATACATCTTTTGAGTTTTCTTTGCAGTTTTTTAATTATCAATGGAGTGGTAAGTTTTAGAAATTATTAATGATTAAGCATAAGGAAGACTTAATTTTGTAACTATTTTTTGATTGTTTTGACTTGTGTTCATTGTTTATAGTCTTAACTAGTATTGGTGTCACTATATGCTTTTTAAACTTAAATTTTGTGAATAATTTATTGCTGCTATTAAAACTATTTAATTGTATCCCACAATATTAAAAACGCATTTTGAAAGTGTATTAAGACATACACAAGACTACATAAGAATGTTTCAGGATATTCAGAACTGGAGGATAAATTTCTTGTAGTAAACCTTACCTAGTTTTTAATATGTAGTTACTTAAAAAACTCTTTCTAGTAATAAGTTTTTCAGTTATATAATGGTATAAATCTTAAGGAAATGAAATAACCTTAAATTCCAGTAGAACTGTAAATCTGAACTTGTGTTCAGAAAACTTTTTGATGTCACTTGAAGCTTTAAAATTTGGAATGCCTGCTCTTAATTGCTTTAGTGCAAGAAATGTGAAGGTCATGTTTTGATTTAAGTTTAATTTTCTGCTCTGGAAAAATGATACAATAAGTGTGTATGAGTTGACAGAATGTGTGTAATGTCATCAAAATGCCAATTGAAATTATTTTTCATAAAGGAAGCTTAGATGCATGTGATGAAAACAAAATACACCTTTTTATAAATCTAAATTTTTACATTATATTTGATTTTTCATAACAGTGCAAAGACTATGTTTTTATCAAAGTATTGTTTAGTAATACTTATGTTAAATCATTGGTTTGTATAATTTAGAATGTTTGGCAAATTGAGAAATCTGGTATGGGCGTATTTGATAGTTTATTAAATGATATGCATATTTGAATTTTACACATAAGGCAGAATAAGTTACTTTCTGAGGGGGTTGGGGAATTATAAACTGAAATATTTTCTTTCATTTTGCATACAGATTGTGTTAAACGAATAGTCTCAATGTAATATATATTAAATATGCCAAATAATTATAACTATATATTACTATGCCAAGTAATTATAAATATATATTAAATATGTCAAATTTCAAAACATGCTAAAGTGTAAATTCATGTATATCTTGGGAAATTTTGAATAAACTAATTTTTTTCAGATATGCTTAGAAATAGATCTACTTTACAATGATGTTAAAAATTTTATAAGTTATAATACAAAACTTTTTTCAAAAAACTTACAAAAAGTATTTAAAAATATTTCAAATAAATTAAAAAAATTATGAATTATATTTGGATTAAGCCTAAATTTCGATTTCTGGAAGAAAGAATCAAGTTTAATAAAAAAAGATATTAATAAATATACATCAAATTCAATTTACATTGAGGAGCTAAAGTTTTGAGAGCTAATTTTTAAAAAAGTACTTATGCGATTTTTTACAAAACTTGTCAGTTTGCCATGATATGAGTCGTAGAATTCGGGAAAAAATTGGCATGTCACTTTTAGGAAAAGTCCGATTTTGTGTCAAAATAACCTTATTAAAGCAATGCTATATATAAATCTAATACATAAGACTCGAAAGTTGCGCTTTCGAGGCATGAAAAACACAAGTTGAATTTCATCAATCGGCCCAGTAGAACGTGAGATATACAGGGTTGCCACGCTACCTGAAAAACCGAAAAAAGTCAGGGAATTCGAAAATTGACCAAAAAAGTCAGGGAAAAGTCAGAGAATTTCATCAAAGAATCATCAAATCAAAGAATTCAGATATTTTAGTCTAAATCTGGAAAAGTCGGGGAATTTCATACAGCGATCCGCCAAAAAAGCGAGTTTTGCGCCAATGTTGGAAGCCGATCACTTTTTTGGCGCGCGTTAGCGTCACTCGGGCAGCTGGCGTAGAGCCAATTCTTGCAGCTCCAAACAAATTCTTTTAGAAAGGTAGCGCATGTTGAACTAAAGAAAATACGTATTCTTGTATAAAAAAAATCGGTTTAATCCCAGTATAGCGGTATCGTAGAGGTTAGAATAGCCACGGTGTACGGTACACACGGGATTTGGCGACATTGTGATGAGCAGCAAACAGGCCATTTTGGTGTTGGCGGCAATTTTCAAAATCGTGCCAAGACCTTAGCGTGTAGTAGGATTTTACCGCAAAATCTTTTACTTTTTTTTTTCTTTTTAAGAAATGCCTTTGTCATTTTGCAGTAAAATAAAAAAATAGTAATCAGTCATCTAGGCTAACCATTTAATATAAATATATTCACCAAAATATCGATTATTGTAATTCAGTTTTTTAATTATTTTAATGTTATTCATATCATTTAATGTTGCTTCTTCTTAAATTTATTTATTATTAGTAAATAATACTTTCAAATTTCAGGAAATTTTCTCTGGCATAATCCTGAAACTAATTCTAGAACAGTATGATGACATAACATCACGAAATTCAATGCACATATTTTTTGCTGATAAATTCAGTTAAATAAATATAACATACCAAAATTTATTTAAAAATATCATTAAATAGATTTCTTTCTTTTGTTTAGCTGCAAAATGTCAGCCCCCCCGAAAAAAGACATTTTTTATCCACATTGAGCAGATTCTGATCTCAATTCTTCAGTGGAGAAAAGAACTCCTATTATAGTTATACTAGTAATTTTTGAGGATAATATATATGTCGTATCTAATTGGCAAATTTTTGTGTTTTCAAGTGGTACCATAATTAATTTATCTTTTAGCACAGCCAAAGTGGATAGACTTTAATTTTCTTAAAACACACCTGGAAAAGTCTGGGAATTTCATTTTCCTGTTTGAGTGGCAACCCTGAATATAGAACTGTCCCATTTTTTCCCCAGGGTATACATAAAAGGCAAAGAATATATTGCATGAAAGACTTAGATATTCACATTTCTTGAAATAATTGTGCATTTAATTGATTTAAGTTCAAATTTGGTAAAATATGAGAATTGAAAAACCTGACGTACAATTTTTAGTAAGGTGTATATTTGTAAACTTGTAATTTTAAAAGGAATGTTTAAGTTTTAAATATAGATTAAAATTATAACTGTGGTAGACATAAGTATAACTTAATAAAATAATTTAGCATAAAATGAAGGGAATATTAAAACGGTTATAACTGAGAAAGATTGGAGGGGGGGGGGAAAGGGACTGTCCTGAAAAAAATAAGGATTTAAGATATTTAAACAGGAGTTATCTAGTTTATTATTATAGGTATGTGAAATGTTCTGTTTGAGTCTTAAGATAAAAATGTCAGGTTATTTCGTATGCTTATGTCTTTTTTAGTAAATGTAAAAGCAATAAATGTTTCTCAGTTTCTTTTCATGTTATAAATTGGTGAATTATATCCAGGTTTAGTTTAAGTTGACTGTTTTGATGATCTTTTGCGTAACATGAATATAAACCACTTATGATGACTAATTCCATTACAAATAGTATTATCGTTGTACATTTTTAATAAACTGAATCTGGTTATAATTTTGGAGGTTTAGTTCCATATCATATTACATTATATTATTGTATTATGTATCTATCAGTTATATCTATCAGCTATGTACAAGTTGCTGAAATTATTTAATTGTATAAAACTTGATTATGGTTTCATGGTTTTCATGTGATTATGAGAGTGATTCAATCAGCAAAAATGTTGGTATTACAGTTGATAAATTGCTGTGGTAGAAGACGAGAAATCCTCAGTGCTTAGGTTGTGCGGATTTTAGGATATTGCGTATTTCAGGACAGAAAAGATAAGCTGTAATATATGGACTAAAGTGTAAAATAAATGAGGGCATTAAGGACATATACAGTACAGACATATGAAAATGAGGACCATTAATAAAGTATAAAATATTTTTTCTTTTTTTACACGTTTCAAACATTTTTCTGATAGAGGTTTTTTGAAAACTTTAAGGTGCTCCAGAGCAAATTCTTTTTTGTTAATTGTATAAAATCATAATCTGTTGCTTTGTGATCCAGCTCTGTTCTAAAAATTTTAGTTATTTTTCACCATGTTCCAAACTTTCATCAAAAGATATTTTCTCATTCTTATTAAATTCACCATCTGTGCTGGTGTCAGAAGAGTTTTCTTGTTGTGTCGATTCTAAGTAGGACCAATAATTTCATCGGTTGTCTGATATGCCAATATTGGTTCATCTGGATGTATCATACATTCAGCGATATCTTCTTGCAAAGGCTTCTTATTTATTCTTTCTTTCAAATACAGAATCAGTTCTTCTTTTTGAAACTTTGCTGTACTGACTGTAAAACCAAATAATAATGCTGTGTCATTGCTTTCAGTTTCAATAAACAGAGAAGATAGCCATACATTACACCATCCATTTACTAGTGTTGTTTGGGAAATGGAATTCCACGATTCTGCTAACAAACAGATGCTGTCTTTGATGGTGGTTTTTTTTTTTTTTTATAATTGCAAAGTGAAAGAGAATGGTCTCTTGAAAGAATTTTTTTCAAAAACCTGTGTATAATGTCCTGGTTCATTGGTTGGGTCAATGATGCAGTATTAGAGGGTAAAGAAAAGGGGCCATGACAATGTTAAAATGGTTGCGTCTGGATGTACAGAGCACTTGTTTAATAATAGTAAAATCTTGCAATTTGATGTTAACCTCACGTAGTTACAGTACCTTCTAGTCTCTTTAACAAAATGTTCCATAAACCATTCGGTCGTAAGTTGTTTCATGAACCAGGAATTTTCATTAGTCCTGTAAGTCACAAATAAGGATTTTGTGCTCTTAAGCTCTGGGACTGGTGTTCTTACCTACTACCATTGGTTTACATTTGTAAGTTCCAGCTGCATTGCTGCATGCTAAAATAGTAACTCTTCCTTTAGCTTCTTTTAACTCTGATGATGCACTTTCTTGCTTGTTTCAAATGTCTTTCTTGATGAACATTGTCAAAAAAGTGCAGTCTTGTCCATATTGAAAAACCTATTCTGTGTTAAGATTTTCTTTTGCCAGCAGCACAGAAAATTCATCTATAAATTTCTCTGCAGCATCTTTATATGCTGAACGTTTTTCTCCACAGGCTTTCGGATAATGTATACTGTGTGTGTCCTTAAATCTGCTCAGTCACCTTCTGCTGAAATCACAGGTCTTCTCTATTTTTAAATCAGTGTGAATCCATTTTTCCTTTTCTCTCAGGAGTGGTTCTGATATTGGTAACCCATCATTCCGCTGCTGCCGGAACCATACAAAACAGCATCAAGGTTTGCCGCTTTCAACTTGTGCAGAGATTTCCATTGTTGCTGTGAAATTTCAACAACTTTTCTTTATTTTTCCATCTCTCATATATGGTCTGTGTCAATTCTTTTTGATTCTGCTATAAACTGAGGAGGAGCACCTCTCTCAATCTTTTGTAAAATTTCCACTTTTTGCATTACCATCAATGCAACATGTTTGTTTTTTAACATTGCAAGCTGTAAAATCATGAATATATTTCTTACCTACCATTGTATTAAGAAACACTGAAATTGAAAGTATTTTTATCTACAAAAAATTTGGATGAGCAAAATGCAGCTCTTACGAAATAACAAATCTCGGGAAATACAACCACCTGAGTTGTGAAGTCATGCTTTTTTACCTTGTAAGATTCTAGCTAAGTTTATATTTACTTTGTTGGCTAGATTTTTACTTGAATTGTGAAGTAGCTATTCACTAAGTTCAACTGTATCAGTAACAACAGGTGGAAAGGGAAAAAAGATCCTTTTATTCAGCTCAAAAAAATATTTACAGTTGGCATTTCTGGTGCTTACAGATCCACACCAATACTTTTATTGACAACTCGAAGCGAAAATGTAAAATTTGAAACTAAGCCTAAGTGAATCAGCCAAAGCTGCACAGAGATATTTTATTGTATAATTGGCTCTTGGCCCTACTGCCGATGTAGACTAACCAGCAATTAATATGCATGGCCATAAAATAGCAAGCTGAAAGTAGAAAACAATGTGGCTGAAAGGCAGAACACATTTGTCTGAAGTAACTCTGATACTAGCTTAAATAGTACCTTTACTTACTTTACATAATATGAGAAAGTGAAATCTCATTCTGGCTAGAAAGCATGGATTGAAAACAAAAGCAATAAGAAAGATTGCTTCAAAGTAAAATTAGCTATTAAATAAATTAAATCCCCACAACCTCAATGAAAATTGGAGGGGTAAAAAGTTTTACCATTATGTCAACGATTTGGGATGATGTCATGATTTCGTAAGTATCATGATTTTTTTCGGTATTTCATTCTCTGTGTTAAGGTTTCCTTAATCTAGAAACGGCTTGCATTTTGAGAGGTTTTGATGATTTTACGTTGGCAGATTTTCAGTATTTGACTGTATTTTTTATTTCTTATTATTCTTATGATTTATGCAAATCATTTCTTATATGTAATTTATTGTATTGACTCCATTTAAACTATTTAGTCTTTAAATGTAATTTCTTTTATTGTCTCATTTTTAGAATTACTTTCTAAAAAAAAATCTAACTTTTGTTTTTCTTCTAGTATGTGTTGGTGTTTTGAACAAACTATTAAATACTTTAACGGATGCTGAGAAATCTTCAGCACCAAAGATAGAGGCAAAGTTCAAAGATTTCTGCTTATCTGCTAAGAAATCTGAAAATAGATTTGTAAGTATTAGAAAATTTTTGCATTGAATAATTGAATTTATAATAAAGTTTGAATGTCGAGCATTAGATTTTCTTTAATTTGATCAGTTATAGGGCTTTAAACTTTAGTAAATAGGTATGTGTTATGGTGTAAAGCAAATGTATTTTTAGACCAAAGTTTAATAAAAGCAATTTGTGGTATAATTTGCATGTGGGATTTTAAGTAAAGGAAATTAATATAATGAAGTAAGAAAAATAAATATATTACAATAAGTGATATATTTTTTATAAGTAGGCCAGTGCATCATGCATATTCAAAAGACTAAATCTTCCAAACAGTGTACTTAGCTCTTGATTCTGTTCCCAGTGATGGAACTATTCAACTACATAAGGTTTTCAATTTCTTTATATGTCTGTCATGAAGACATATAAAGAAACTATTGGCAAATAGCTGTAGTGTCCTTTGCCATATTTAATCTTAAATATCACTTGATATCAGACTGGATATGACTATTATTTTATATGCAGATTACTTTGTTGTATTTAAATTTTGAGATGCTGACTTCAAAGGCTTTAGAATGGATGTTATTATAGTACCTATACATAACTAGTATGTTAAAATATTGCACATCATTTTCAATAGCCCTGTATAATAACAATTATTTCTGAGACCTTGTGTTTTTTTATGTGCTCATTTAATCATGATTTTGGGTTAACTATGGATGTCGCTCCTGATACCATACCTGATAATCAAAAGCTAAGTAATAACTCCCATACTAAACAGAAGAAAAGGCCTATATATAGCCCATAACGTTTTTCCATTAACATTTGTAGACTGTATAATTCCTGAACATAGTAGGCTATTTTAAAATTATTCAGATTTGAAAGTTTAATGTATGCATTATGTTTTACAAAAAATTAAAGGCAAAATTTAAAAATACATGTATAAATTACTAACAACCTTAGATTTACTTGACTTAGAAAGACAAGTGAGCAGTCTTATAACTAAAGACAAAAGACCTTGTATTTTGATTTCAAAACGTACATATTACACAATGCATTTTGTTATATTATTTGACAGGAGGTTTACAGAGGCAAAGAAAAACTACATTCTAGTTGTTATGATAATCATATCTTCCTTACTAATAGTTTCATCCGATGTTCATATTCAATATTTAGTTTCGGTTATTGCAACAACTTGTTAAAAAGAAAGGTATTTCAAAAGTTTCGACTTGCCTTCCAATTAGCATGCACCTTTCCAAGGATGTATACTGCACACACACAAAAAAAAAGGGGGACAGTTCTATATCTCCCATTCTACTGGGCCAATTCACAAAATTCAAACTGCATTTTTCATGTCTTGAAAGCACGACTTAGGATATGTATTAGATTTATATATAGCGTTGTTCTGATATAGGTATTTTGACACAAAATTAGACTTTTTTTGAAATTATATGCCAATTTTTTTCCATATTTCGATTCTAAGATTCAAATTATGCCAAACAGCCAAGTTTTGTAAAAATTGCACAAGTAGTTTTTAAATAATTGGCTCTCAAAATTTTAGCTCCTCAATGTTAATTCAATTTGGTATGTATTTATTAAGCTCTCTTTTTTTCTGAAACTTATTTGGTTCTTTCTTATACAGTTTGAAATTTAGGTTCATTCCAAATAAAATTTATCCATTTTTTTATGATTTATTTTTAAAATTTGTATTTTTAAATAATTTTTATAAATTTTTTGAAAAAATTTTGAATTATAACCTACAAAACTTTTACAATTATCTTAACGTATTTCTAAGCATACCTGCCAAAAATTAGAGCTTTTTATTCAGAATTTCCGAAGATATAAGTGAATTTATATATTGGCGTGTTTAGAAATTTGGCATATTTATTGAAAGCGATAATAACAAAAATGTGGTTTATGCACTTTGTTAAAATTATTTGAAAGTAAGAAGGATGCGACTTTTTTTCCCCGCTCATCCACAGTGTAAAAAGGTAGGAAAGATGTGACGTTTTTTCCGTCCTGCAGAATGGAAGGGATATTAAAATAGGCTGCTATGTATTAACTACTCTTGGCGCAAATTGAAAAAAAAATTGCCAAGTTAAGTTTTTAAATTTCTCCATAAATTTTGCACCAAATTTTACAAAATTTAATACTTAGGCATAATTTGAGTCGTAAAATCGAAATATGGAAAAAATTTTCTGTTATTTCAGAAAAAGTCCCATTTTTGTGTCAAAATATCTTTAGTAGAACGAAGCTATGTATAAATGTAATATATAGCCTAAGTTGCTCTTTTGAGACATGGAAAATGCAATTTGAATATCGGCAATCAGCCCAGTAGAAGTGGAAATATAGAACCGTTCCATTTTTTTTTTTTTTTTTTGCGCAGTGTACCTAAGATAGAAAATTTATTCTGCATATTTCATTTGGTGAGAAATTTTCGTATATCCAAAATTCTATTTTACAATACCAATATGCTTTAAGTTATTACTGACCTCTCAAAGGTAGAACATGTCAGATTTTTCATTTTTTATTGTGATCATAAAATTAAAAATTCAGTTCATTATCATATGATCAAAATGTGATTATAATAACAGAATATTAAAAATACTCACACAAAAAAAGAGACAAGCTGTATCATGAAGTACGCAGCTCGTAGTCATACACAGAAATTTAATGTATTATATACTTTAGAATTCCAAATGAATGCATCTGTGTTCCTGTTTGAGGGTACTATGAAATCTTTGCTTAAACTTCAAAATAAACTATTGCACTACCAGCTCATCAGGGACTAGTATGTTAGAGATTAATAAACATATTCCAAAGTATCATTTATGTTTGAAAATCGGTTTGGATCTTGCATAACATTCTTTAGTAAGCCTTTAATAATTCTGTAAATTTTTTGCTTATTCTAAAAGTTGTTTCGTTGCCACTTTCAAGATGTAAAACTGACAGTCAGTTTCTGCATGAAATTATAATGTTAAAAAAAAATTTGATTTTATCTCGAGGTATGTTAGTGCAGTGATGTGCATCCAAGTCTGTCCTCTAACATGTGGAAAATTTATGAAAATCTTGTCAAATGGCCCAACTAGAATGAAAGATATAGAAGTATCTTTCCCTCCCCTCCTCCTCTTTTTTTCCTTTGCACAGTGTGCCTATTATATGTATATTGAACAATATTTTATTTAAATGTTTATGTAACACTATTTAGTATTTGTTATCAATGACTCCCATAAGAACATAAAATGTTAATTTTTGAAGTTGACTTAGATGTATGTATAATTTGGTTTCGTTTAGAAAACTTTTCACTAAACCATTCTTTCTCTTAAATAGCTGTCATTAAAATACTTTTGTGATAATATAGATTTCGTTAACTGTTTCCATATATGTTGTCATTTTTCTGAATAGATAGTTGTTTAGAGTTGGATATTCTGCAGTCTTTTCCCCAGCTTGTATATTAAAATGAAACCGCAAAGGCCTTGTGTATATTTATATATATATTATTGAATTTGCTGTTTTGAATTGATTCAGGTCTTAAAATTAAGTGTAGGAAAGTTACTGGTAATTTTGATTTAGAAAGCTGGGCTTTTTGATGGGCCTCATGCATTGTCATAGTTAACAATTCTATTATTATTTTTCAGAAGCTTTCCTGATTCTTTTCGAGTATGGTAACAAAATATTTAGTTTTATGGTACCAGCTATTAGGATAGCATGTTTTATATTTTTTCAAAGTATAAAATCATTTACGGGGGATGTTTACATGTCAACAGTAATTCTTGTATTATTAATTTCATCAGGTATTCACAGTGTACACAGTGGAACTTCAGATCCTGAACAAATTTGTTCAAACACAAGTTATCTGAACAAACAAACAAATAAAACAAAACAAAAAAAAATGCCTTGGAGGATGAATGGTTTCTTGAGTTGCACTCAGGTCGGCAACATACATTTTCAAAGCTGTTTTGAGGTCATATATATCACATAATTATTACTTGGGGATGTCTGGAAACATTTTAATATTTCCTGATGCTTTATTCTCATTTTTAGAGCCTGATAGCAACTTGCAATAACATGAATAGAGAACCTGGAAAAAATTATGGCCAGATTAAGTTGCAGGCAAAGACTGAGCACTTTTATGTTTGGCATATTTGTCTATGATAGTGCGCCTGTGGGCAAAACTATGAACTGGACATTTAACAATGAAGATGTGAAGAGGTTGCTAGAAGACTTTAAAAAAAAAAAAAAAAAAAAAAGGCAGGAAATCTACAACTTCAGAGGCAGCAACAAAAGGTGATTGTGAATGAAATGTCTTCAAAGAAGAAAGGAAAAGAAAAATGATCTGCGAAGTTTATGCAAAATGTGGTAAGATACAAAATTTTCATTTGACATTATCATCCCGATGAAGCAGTACCAATCTAAAATATGAGCAAGTTCAGTAGCAAAGCCATATCTCATTTTAGAAAAACATGTTGAAACATAATTAATAACTAATCACATAGGAAAAATCTGTAAACAGATGTACTCCATCTGGGCAAAGTCAAGCGGTGCTTAGAGACGTGCTTGATGAGATAATTACCTGATGATTTTATGGAAAGGAATTTTCTATCTAAGCAAATCATACTATTTTGCACTTAATATTGCCTCATTCTTTGTAACTTAACTCAGTTATTGAATTAAATTTAATGTTTTGTCTGTTTTATTTTATAGTAAATGATTTCCAAATTTGCTTATGTCCATTTATGTTTGGCTACAATTTGGGTTCGTAAAACTTGTCCTCAAAGTAATCCTGTGTAGTTCCGGATTGAATGAATCCAGTTTACTTTTATTTTTAAGTGGGAAATGGTTTCAGTTTACAAACATTTCAGTTTACTATGGTCCTTCAAGGAGTGAACTGAATTCATGTACTAATCTTTCGTTGTGCTTAAAAGAAATGATTATTACTTTCATTAATAAAAGAGAAGCAGTGGCATAAATAAGGGTATGCAATGAATGCATTCGCTTAGGGGGCCCTTGAATGTCCTCCTAAACTACATTTATATGTATAAACTCAAAAGATGATGGATTCTTTTATAAATATTATATGTATGTAAAATAGAATCCGTCGCCTTTTAAATTTCCTGGGGCCTTCTGCATATGTCAGTTAGGGGATTCTTGGAAGCAGACAAAAAAGTTGAATTCGGTGTTACATGCAACAAAACTTCAACTGAATACAAACAAAAAAGGCTATTTGGTTTTATTTTGATTCCCTTCTAGAGGAGAGCTTTCAAGCCATTAGTGATAACTAGGGACAAACTGTTTCTCGGGTTTGTTAAGAGAATAAGTCCTTAATTTTTTTAGGCCAGCATGTGACAAAGATGGCAAAAATGATGGACTTTTTAAGTCCACTAGAATTCCCAGAACTCCTGTTCTTAGGAAACGATTTTGTATTGTAGCCACATGTCAAATTTTCTTGTACATACAGAAAGAGCGAGTTGGCTGAGGGTGAGAATTACTACTTTTCTTTGCGCATTGTAGACTTTACACCAATTCTTGTTTTAAAGCTTAGTTATGCAACTAATTTATGTACATAAATCTTATGATAATGGTTTTATCTCAAATAAAAGTTTACAAGGTTTAAAATGACCTTTCCTCTTCCTTGCTTTCTATTCATGTTTTATATTTCTTTCAGTTTTTCACTTTTTTCTGTTTGTGAGGTTGAAATAGTTTAACTCTGAGGTGCATTAATTTCAATACTAGTTTTCGTACATAATTTTGATAATGAAATATTTAAACAATTAATATTTGTATTTAATTTTTTTTACTTTAGTATATGGTACATTATAAAGTTTATCTGCACAAATGTTGTGTACATTAATTAGTAATTTTTTTTATTTTAAAAGCACTTAATTATTAAAGCTATTAGCTTAAGTATTAAAGCTCTCCTCCCTTACTTGCGATTTCCTCAAAATCAAAATGTAAGAAAATTAAAAAATGAAACGATGTGGAAATTCAGTGTTGGTGATTACTATGGAAGGCCAAAGACAACAAATCTTATCTGAACTAGAAACCTATTAATGTGGCCTCAAGAGGCAGAACACACTCTTTTTTATAATCTTAAGACCTCATGCGAGTTAATTTGCATTCTGGCATGAAAACTGAAAGGAAAAATGACAGTAAAGGTCTAAATGATAAAACAACTAGATAATTAACGTAAAAGAGCTCTATTACTTATATAAATAGAAAAAATAATATATATTATGTATTATTTCTTTTATCCTATAACTGATAGGTTAAAATGTTTCTAGCAAAAGTTAAAAACTGCAATACAAAATTTAGTGCAGTATAGTTAGGTATTTCTGAGAACATTAAACATCATGTTTTGTTTTACAAAGCAAAATTATTTGTGCATTTATTTGAACAAAACATGAAGTATAATGTAATTCACTTTTAATTTATGGCTCACTAAATTCAGTAAAATTTTTTATTTACATTTTTGAAAGCTGTGAAAGATGGAAACAGCGATTTCCAGTCTAGATATTGTTTTCCCGTATAAGCTTGCAAAGCTTACATACTGTTTGTTTATAAGTTGATTATATCAAAGGGCAAGTTGCTCTTCCTAGTGGAAAGAATGCTATCTGAAAGAAAGTAACTCGTATTTACTTGCATAAAAAAACCAACAAAAATGTTTATGGAATTAGACCATTCTCTGTTTCATTGTTGGGATCAAGTACTACTGTTCAGTGGTCTTAATCATTTGATCATCTGTGGGGTTTGCTGTATTTTGATGAGACTGCCTTAATTTTAGCTTGCGCAGATGATAGGTAATGGAATGTTAAGAGTAAATAAATTATTAAAACTAATGTTTAGATTTGAAATAAATGTAAAGAAAAATGTGAAATAAATAGCTTATGATTTTAAGAAATAATACAGAATATACTGTTTTAAATAGGCATAAAATATTAAATGGTACTATTAGAATTTTATTCTCAATTTATTAAATGATGAATTAAATGATTTACTCTACTTATATGCCTTTTTATTTATAAACTAGAACATTAAAAAATCTTGCAACATGTAGAAGAAAACTTTAAAATGGGGCACAAAGAAGAAAAAAAAATATGCAATACTTTTGAACGGGCAATGAAGAAAATCAAAACTGCTGATCAGTATATCTGAGTTGAAAATTCTAGTGAAGAATATCGGGCATCAACTTTGAGCTCACAGGAACAGCCATCAGAAATTTGCGAACATTTAAATGCTGCATCAGACTGCTCAAATATAATTCTAAGAATTAAAAATATACCAGAAAAATATTTTGACTGAAATCGCTGAAGAAGGTAACTATCAGAAAATATTTCAGCTATAGTCGTAAACAGTGATGAAAGGTCAGATAATATTCCGACTGCTTTTAGAGATGTAAAAAGATTAAAGATATCCATCTGATTTTGGTAATTATCCAGAAATTCTTAAAAGGGATAAGAAAGGATTTATTTTAAATTTGGGCCTTTGTAGACCAAAAGATACTGATTTTCCCCGAAATCAAGATGGCAGATCATTTTCTTCTGTTCATTATACAATGATTAATAACTCCATTTCAGAGACATTTTTCTTTGTTATTCAATAGAACTTAACAAAGACTATTGCGAACCATGTTGGGTTAATTTCAAATAAGGACATGTGGTCGACAGGAATACAACACTGCCAAACATTACCCATAAGGGAAAAAAAAGTGGGTGAGGGAAGTTCTCATCTTATCATAAGCTGTATTGAAAAAAATTGGGAAGCAAAAAACTGTATTGATAAAGTATCGGAAAAATCTGTAAAAGATGAAATCGATTTCATTTAGTTTTAGAGAGATTAAATCCAGGTAACTTTAGCAAAAAATTAACAATGGTTTTCGCTGACACAGAAAAAGTACATCAGATACATAAATAGCTAAATTTTTATCTGTCAAATTATTTGCAGAAATAAAAGTGCTCTCAAGCACTGTTAAATATTTGAATGCTGCAACATAAAATTAGTTGATTGTTTAAGTAGTAGTTTGAAAACAAAGCTTTTGGATGACATTAAAAGTTCCCTTTTTTATTTCTGTGTATGAAGTAAAGTAAGTATCATAATCATGAAAAACCTCATCATATTTCAGTGGAAATATTCATTTTGACCATTCCCGAATCCATCTGGGGCCCGCAGTGCCGAGTGGTAAAAATTGCTGAACACTGGTAGTTCAGTCTGGAGGTTCAAATCCTCCTAACATCCCGGCTGCATGAGACATCATAGTTTTTTCCATGTATAATGTGTATACGAGCCAGTTTCCCTTAGAAAGACTTCCACGAAGGCATCTCTTCACCTAGAAAGAGAGCCCTCGAGGCTTTGCAGTAATAACATAAACCAAATCAAACTGAATCCATTTGGGCTGCTTTATGTTCCCAGGATGTCTGTACATAGACAGAATAAAGGACTCTTCCCCCCCTTCGAAAATGATTGTAAAATGGATTTTTTCTTAACATTCGTATGTTCGCACGTACATATGTATGCACATGCACTGCGTAACTCGAAAACAATTAGCCATAGTGTTGAAATTTTGTACATGAATCTGCTATAATATCCATTTGGGCACTCTTCTTTTTTATTGCGATTGGCAGTGTGCATATATCCACCCCTGGCCTTTATTTTCGCAATCGTTGGTCATAGTCATATCTTCCCATTACAGAAGTGTTTTAAATGACGAAAAATGTTTTGGCTGTGTCAAATTATAAAAAAACTGAATTATTGACAAATAATGAAATTTAACTTTTCATTCGGTCTCCTGGTTCCTATAATTATATTTGGAAAAATCTTATACTCGTTATGAAAAAATTAATTAGAAGAAGTGCGACTCCCATATGACAAAAACTGACCGGGAGATTTAATTCAAAATTTGCAATTTTTGATGTCATCAACTTGCTGTGAGGGATCATTTGAGTTAAAATCATTTGAGGAAACAACTTTAAATGAAATGCAGCAAAAAATGTGTATAATTTAATAGACTGTACAAGGAAGTCATGTGTCCATATCAGATTTTTAACTATTAATCCTGATCTGATAAAAATCATTATCAAAACATGAGCTCCTGGAAACCTCGAATTTTTTGGTAGGGTAGTACTGTAAATTTATTGGGGGGGGCAAGAATTTTTTTTTGCATAGGGGCCCTAGAGTTCTAGTTACACCACTAGGAGAGAAGTGTTCGTTACTTTGACTAATTGTAATTATTTTTCCAGATTCATCAGAAATCTTGAGGGTATCCTTGAGAAAATATGCTTTTATGTATAATAAATATGATATGCAAATTTTGAAAAATTACATATGCTGTTTTATTAATAACTTGCATTACATCTCTTTAGAAAAACTTGAGATTTTCACATGTTCAAGATCTAAAGTTGAAGTGTTTACATTTTATGGTCATTAACTGTTTGCTTATCTGCTATTAAAATTATACCCTACCTATGTTTTTTCTGTGATCTGTATTTTGATGCTGCTTAACCCTTTGCGGCACCTTAAAAATTTCCTTCTGTATGCACAGAAAAATTGAATGAAAAAGGATTTATAGGTTAGTCTGAACCTTCTTTATTAATACTAGATGGCAGCATAACACAAAAGTCCATTTATTTTAGCCATGTTTAGTTTCCCTCATTTTTCAAAGAAATCTTCCTGATTTTTTAGGATATAAAAGGAATTGTTTGAAAAGAAATTTTTATGTCATTTTCTTGGCTGTATGCTAATCTCTTTATTCTATATTTTGAAATTTTTACCTTGAAATCTTGCCTGAAATCGAATGGCGAACATCAGGTGTGCTCAGAGTGGGATCACTGAAACATTAGGACCAGATCAACAACTGTATCTTTGTTTCTCTGCAAACTCTCCGGTGAGCTCATTCACAATAGAAATGTGCGCCCACATCTGTGTTTCATTTCCCGTTTTTCTTTCTCTGTCTCTCTATTTTTGGAGGGGAGGTTTGGTTATCGACTAGAAATTGTTGGTGATTTTCTGAAAGTTGGGTAATTTTGTCAGGTAGCTGTTTGCTTTTTCACTAGAGCAGTTTTCTTTTTCTCGTTCGCTTTTGTTCAAAGAAGTTTTGTTAGTTTTGAGCTGTAGATGTTTATTTAATTTTATTTTATAGTTTATAATTTCTAATTGTATATATAATATTAGGTTATTTTTTTCAGTTTTTTATTTTCCAAATGTATCGGAGAGGGTTGACCATTTCTGAAGCACTGAAAGTGCTACACGAATTTCATTCAGATAGTGTATCTGATACGTATCCTGGTACATGTGCAAAACATGCATTGTTGGGTTGTGCTTTTTTAAAGGTGGTATCACTTTCTTCAAAAAGTACCATCATGAAAAAATAGACGAAAGTCTAAATATGAAATATAAATATATATCCAAGATATTTTTTCATTTATATGCATGTAATCATATAACCTAGAAGAGCTGTTTTTGGGGAGGGGTGTAGAGTAGTAGGCCTCCCTGTGGCATACCCTGGGTAATGCTAAATTGCCTACGGTATTCAAAATCTAGTGTTTTATAATTGTATGCAAAATCTTTTACTCTTTTACATGCTTCCCTGCAATGCTCGTTTCAGCACTCTTTTCGAAGCTCTGTTCATTCAGTGTGCCTGTTTCGGGCAAGAATTAAAATAACTGCTATTTTCACAAAATTTTACCTGTTTACTCCTCTAGGCCTGATTAGACAGCCTGCCTTTCTTTTTTTGTTTATTTGTTGTTGTTGAAATTCCAACTTTAAAAGGAAAGAAATCGCGCCAGAAAGGTAATGGAGGATGATAGCAGATAAGGAAATGTAATCTTAAAATATGAATTTCTAATTTAAAAGTAAGTATTGACATAAAGTATTTGAAAACTACATGCATATTTTTGTTTACTTTAGTGTTATTATATTGGTGGACTTGAAGAATCTGCTACAAAAATTGTCACAGAAATGAGTAAACCATTGAGTTGGGGACTTCCTGTTGATAAAGTATGTGAAAAATTGAAAAAGAAAGATGTCCAAATTTGTGATCTACGTTATGGTAAGAATCTAATACTTTATAAATAAATATATTTAACTCTTTAAAATTGTTGTTCCTTTTGATTTTTATTAACTTTTCCAACTTTATGAGTTTATGTTGCTCAAAGTATAAAATTTTTTCTTTGAATAAAATTATATTCTAATTGAATCATCAGGTTAAAGTAACACTTTATGAATGCTATAATAGCCATAAAGAGATTTTTAGCTAGAAATAATTTTTTTTAGCTAGCTTTTTTGTCCCATGTTATGGGCCACCTAATGGGATAACTTTTGCAGCAGAGCTTTATGAAATAATGAATGTATTGCTTTCATGAATTATATAGCTTCTTGTAAAACAAATCTTAAAATTTATTTTTGTAAAACAAATCTTGAAATTTATGCATTGAAAGATTTATTTTGAATATTAAATTTAAATCACTACAATATCTGATATGTGCTTTTGTCTGGTCTTCATTTATGTGAGTTAAAAGGAGGAGAATTATTAATGCAGCTGTTATTTGCTTTGTGAAGATCAAACATTTACTTATTCTTTAAAAGCTTGACTTTAAACAGTTTTTGCAATTTCATTTTTCTCATGAAATAAGTTTGCTAATCAGTAGCAAAATTAAATCACAATCAAAATTGCTGTTTCAGATTTTACAACTCTTTGTGATCTTTTCCATTATGTTTTGTAAAAGTATAGGTATTTTTTCAAACATCTTCTGAGTAAATTTATCAGCTTTACAAAAGTGTATTTTTCATGCTTTAATTTGTGATTTTAAGAAGTCACACTGCCTAATATTTTGATATACCTTTGCATGTACTACTAAAAGTTTGTATACTTTGAAAGCAAGTTTACTTTGTCCTTTGAAAAGACAGAATTTAATATGAAGTTTGTCTTACAATGTTCATTATAGTTTTGACATATAATATACTGTAAATATAAATTGCTTTTTTATTCGTACATTTTAGTACTTTTTTGAAATTTCCCCATGAAGACCTTTCTCATTCTAAGAGAAATACATGTCGTCATATGTTCTATCATAATTAAATACTCCAATTCTTGAAACAATGTGTGATAAAGATTGACATTTTTTTTTCAATAAATATACTTCAGCTATTGAAAGAATGTTGCGTATCAGAAAAAATGAAAATTCTTTTTCAGGTTTCCTGCTGGTTTCCAAAACTACCTTACTTCCATTCATGTGCTGTTTTTAATTAATTCATTTTATAAAATTCTTTGAATTTTTTTATTTCTTATTTTGTAATTTTGTATTTAAATTCAGCAGAAAAATGTAAGTTTGAATTATTGATTAAGTGTAATAAAAATGTGTTTTCAAATTAAGGCCTTGAACTGTATTGAATTGCATTGTATTAACATACCTGAATTTAAATATGAACTAAATAAAAAAAAGTTCTAAAAGTTCTACTTATTTAAGAATTTTTCTTTTCCATTTCAGAGAAAACTATTGATTTAAAAACTGTGGATCTTAAGAAGCTGAAAGTGAGAGACTTGAAGAAAATCCTTTCCGACTGGGATGAACGTTGTGAAGGATGCATTGAGAAAACAGATTTCATTAGAAGGATAGAAGAACTAAAACCTTTATATTCTAGAGATGAATTGTAATTAATAGCTTTGAGTTATGTTATTGAATTTTAGCTCTTGGAAACTGAATTCACTTAGTTTTTGAAAACATAAATGTAAATTTTATTGTATGTTAATTTATGAATTTTGATAGTCAGCATTATATTTCATTCATCAGTTATCAAATTCCATTATTTTAGAATCTTACTCAGTGCATGCATAAAACCACATTTAATTTAAAGTTTGGAATTTTTTCTGATGAAGCTGTTTTAGCATCTGAATCTTTTGAAGCCAAAAATAAACTTTGTTTCCATCTCCTGTAATATTTTTAGTACATATCATTTCTGTGCATTAACAAATGTGTTGGCATTTCAGTGTAAATGTAATTTATTTTTGGAGACTTGTATAATAAAATAAATTTTTTTGAATCGTCATTTGCATTTTAACTTTTTTGTGCATGTTGTGCTGGAGCTGAAGTTTTTTAACATTTAAGGTACTATGTGACAGATATATTGAAACAATTTCTACAAATGTTTTAAATTGTGAAATTTTTAAAAATTCCTATACAAAAAGAGTTTAATTCGGTAGAAGCTTGATCCCTTTCCTCTCATTTTTAAGGCTACATAGGAATGGAATTTTATGGATAATAATTATTGTTATACTAACAGAGAACATTTTGTAACATCAAACAGTTTTTCTCTGAAAATACGTAAGAATCTAGAAATAGTAAAAAATAAGCTGCTAATATTCTATGGATAATTGGGAAAAAATTGTTAAAAACAAGTTTTTTTTATTGCCCATGATGAAATCTGACGAATTTGATTGCATGTGGCGAATTGTCTGACGAAATTTTGTGAAATCCCTAAAACAGCTCTGCTTTGCCAGATAAAGTAGATTTATACATTTTCAGTGTTTTAGTTGCACTGATTTAAAATTATTAATTTATACTTCTAAATGAGCAAAAATATTTCATTTTTTGTGTATTGCTATTTTCTAATAATTTATGTTTTATAGACTTCATCAGCTTTTCGATAAAATTGCTGTGTGGACTTGAACTCTAACTGGATTTTGGGGGAAAATTCTGAAAAAAAAAAGCTTCAAAGTTAACTGGTAAATTCCTATAGCCATAACAGAAAAACAAAAAAGAAATATTTATAGTAACCAAAGCAACTTTCTCTTGGAGTTTCTTGTGAAAAATATAATAAAAAATATTTTTTTATATTCAGAATTTTTTTTGTATGGTATTAGACATTCCAGGAATAAACAATAAGTGTACTTTTATTGTTGAAACTTATTTATTAGGTGTTTTGTTCAGTATTTCTTCGTAGAGCCTGTTTATTGATAGACTGTTTTATGATTTTATGTTCTATTGATTTGTATATTTAATTTCTGTTATGGATACCTTGTATTAAAAGTAAAATTTTATTCTAAATAAAATGCTTGCTTAGACATTTTAAATTTTAATAATAAAGGCCATGGGAATTTAATAGTTGCATTATACTTACTGAAGGGTTAATTTTTTCCCCCTGGAACTTTTATTAGTTTAAGAGAATATTTATGCAACATTAGAGTTTGTTTTTGAAGTTAATGTTTTTGTACTCTGTGTTATCTAAAACTTATTTTTATTTTTCGGTAGATATCTACTTTTTAGAAGCTTCAGATAATTTTAATTTTCAGTCAGCTTGATTACCAAATTCTAGAAGTTAGAGATATATTGATTTAGATTTCTGCCAAGAATCTTACTAGGATAGTGTTGTATAAACTATACACCACCACCCAAATCTGATTTTCTGCCAACATTTTGGTAGTTTTTCAAAGCCTTTGTTTCAGGACTAGACAAAAAATAATAAACTAATTCATTTAAGAAGTAATGCACTTGACTAACAATAAAGATATTTTTGTTTATATATGTTGTGAGTTCTAAATTTTGTCTTCATATACATACAGTGTGGGTCTGGATATTGTTTCGGCTATTTGAATTTAAGATTTCACTTGGGAGGACGGATATTAAACTTGAAAAGTCTGATTTCTGATATTTAAAAGAATAAAAGCCCCAAAGAAAAATTGACTGAATCATACTGCAAATTTTTGTCTCAGCTCATGAAGAGATTAGCTCCAAAAATTCAGATGATACATGTGAAAAGGAATTAAGTTATTTTGTCTAGTAATGGATTTAGCAAATTTGTGTATCCTGGGCTCTGTTTTGTAAATCACTGCCAATGATTTTTTAGGAAGCAGTTCCTTTATCGATTTATTAATATTTTTAGCTGCATTACTTGCAGAATTTCTGAATTCTGTACTAGCCTGAGAGAATGGCTAGTACTTGATTTCGTAACTGATTTTGGCTGTGTCATTTTTTTGGTTCATTATTTCTTAAGGTTAACAACTGCTATTGCACATGCTTGTATTTATCATGTAGCAATAACGAAAGTATAACCTGTAACTTTCGTTTGCTTGGCTAATAGAACATTTTATTTTCAGCAGGCCATTTCATTTGCTATAAAACTGGGCAGTTTGTGATTTACAAGTACACAAATAGGAATGAGTAGTTCGTTAATAACAAGTCATGCATGATTTACTTGCCTCTAGCAGGGTGCCTTCATATGTTACTTTCTTAGGCGAACTGGCTTATATTTGTTGCATAAGGGTTTTCCCATGCATCTAGTGCATTCATCAGGAAATTAATACAGGATAATTACTACTGTATAATGCTCTCATCCATTCAGCTGATGATGGCCAAATAGAAATGGAGTCTTGCAAGACTTCTATAATTTGAAGATTAGTAACAGAATATTGCTTATAGTTGCTAGTTGTGTGCAGTTTATCTTTGAAGTCTAGAATATTATAGACTCAAATTTTATGTATCCCCTTCACTGGCCATGGCAGTTGAAAGCTCAGAACTTTGGCCCAGAAATGTTTCAGGTATGAATGCCAATTAGATCACAAACATCTTCTGGGATAATACATTTTGGTCATATCAAAGCTGTGAACTTTTCCAAACTCCATTTAAGAGGTTATATTGGAAAATTATTACTAATTTTGTAAATTTTAATGTAGAACATATTTATTCACACTACTTGCATACTAAAATTTTAATATATTCAGACTTTATTCATTATGGCATGGCCAAACTGCGGCTCGTGTGCAGCATGCGATTATTTGGCTCGTTAAATGCAACTTTCTTGACGTGAATAGTATTTTTAAATACTCTAATTTGATTTTAAAACAAATTATGAAATAGCACACTTTTTAATCAGTTTATAGGGTTATTATTTAATTAATCACTTATATGATTTAGACTTTTACTATCACTTGTCCTTCCCATTTCCTCGCAAGAAAGCAAATCAGAGTATTTTAGGCAAGGGTTTTGGACTGCAAAACAGAGTTTGTTTCTGCCTCTCAAAGCCATGTTACTAAGTTTGTAATTCTTCGGCTTTGAGTTATTGTTGCTGGTATTTAAATTGTTGCACTGGTGAGAAATTTTGAGCCAACTTTTTGTTAAATCAATTGTGTAGTTGTTGATTTCTAGCCTTTGTTTAAATTTTGAAATTGAATGTTATTGTAAGTTACATCGTCACAAGTGGTGGTTGACAGTGTCAAGCACGAGATGTGCATTTATGTTAAAGCTCTATTTTAACAGAGGTATAAACAACCTTCTTACTTCAGACCAATGATAATTCACTCTATGTCTGTTAGGAGTTTGGTACTAATTTAAGCTACCAAAGCAAGTCAAACTCTAAGTTAGAATTTAATTTATATTATATGCAGAACAATTTAATTGATTTCAAACTATCTGTTATATACTAATTGCCCTGGTAACTAACAAAATGGCAGCAAATTCAATTTCTGCATATTATTGCATTGCCCATGCTTAGTGATGGGCAACTTCGGTACTTTCCTGTACCCGGTACAAGAGTAACGGGTACAGACAAGTACCAGGTACAAAATACCCGTTACTCAAGTAACCGTTACTTTGAAAAGTACCGAAAACCGATTTCAAGTACCCAGTATCCAAGTAACGATTTGGAGTACCGAAGTAACGAAATACCGGAGTAACGGTTTGCTGTACCGGAGTACCCTAGTAACGATTAGACGAGGAGTACCGAAGTGCCCTAGTAACGATTTGGAGTACCGAAATACGCAGCTAACGATTTTGCGCACTGAAGGAACTCTGCCACGTCACCACGTGTTTCATTTTCTTCTGTACGGAGTAAGATTTTGAATATTAGAAAACATGTCATCTTCGGAAGTGTCTGAGGAGCAGGGAAGCGCGGCGGGTTGTTTGTGGTGTTGGGTTTGTGTAGATAGTCTTTGATGGCCAGTGGGGGTTGGGAGGATTGGCGCGGGAAGTGGATGTATGGAAACATTTTCGCTTTCGGTTGTGTGTTGTGTGCAGGTGCCCCATTTCGCACATACAACCAGATCCTACTGTCCTCTTACCAAAACCGAAGTGAGCTGAACCCTCATCGATCCTCCAGTAACGAATACCGAGAAGAGACGCATATTTTCGTTACAAAGTAGCGAATACCGAAAAGCACCCGTTTCGGTACAGAAGTAACGAATACCGAAAAGTACCGATTTCGGTACTGAAGTAACGGGTACTTAGATGTACCGATTTTCAGTACCCGTTACAACTAAGTACCAGTTACAAAATACCCTGTTCGGTAGTACCGACTCATCACTACCCATGCTTACTTTCAGAGACATATGGCTGTAAGTTAATGGTTATTGTGACAATGAAAGATAAATATAGGAATCATTTATAAAATAATGCACCATAATTTTTCCTGAGGTTTATTTTAGGCAGTTTCTTCTTATAGTCCTATATATTCTTTGTTTCTCAACAGCCGTAATCCAGTGCCTCGGAAAGTTTGCTAATCCCTTTAGGGTATTGCATTTATTCAATTTTCTGACTGCTTATGTTAACGAAGTCTCCATTTTTCAGAAAGTAAAAACATCTGGTTCCATTTCATGCAGGAGTTCTTTCATTTTGATTAATAATTTGAAGTCTGATGAATTCATGTATGAACTTCAAAGCATGTGAAGTAACACTTATTCCAACAGATATTTTGCATCTTCTCGGACATGGACGTTCAAAATGAATTGCTCATCCGTAAGAAAGTCTGGTTGTGCATTTTCTTGCATAACTATCCTAACTCAATAATATGCCGCAATTCCAAATTTTTCACTTCAAGTTTTATCTTCTGTGATGATTCGTTGGTAAGCATAAACAGAAATTGTTCGCTTCATCTACGATTGTCCATGTCCGTATTGTGAGGTCTCGTGGAGAACTGGATTGATAGCGGTTTGAGTTCTAACGGAAAATATCTGATCTGCCTTTCGTCAGTGCCAACTATTCGAGATTGAAGTATTTCTTTACATCATCCAATCTTCGTTTCAATAATGTTGCATCAAGAAGGGAAGGACCCAATGATAATAATATTACGTATTTTCTAAAAAGCTTCGTTCAAAATGCGGTGTGCCCACGAGCGGTCAGGTTGCTGGACGTTGGTAGTTCGGTCCGATGTTCGAATTTCGCGAACGGGCGGACTGCATGGGCGTTTTCGTGGTTTTCGCAATGTGTATATAAGCCAGTTTCCCTTAGAAAGACCTTCATGAAGGCATCCCTCCTCTTAGGCATATACTGCTTGTCCAAGCGAGAGTGACTGGGTTTGGCGCGCTGTCAAGAAAATGGAACAAGAAAGGAAGAGAAAGGAAGTCAAGAAAGGAAGGTCTGGAGGGACGGAAAAATACACTTGCTTGGAATTTCCTTCAGTGATCTCAGATTGTTCTTAGCTTCTCCCTTTTGCGCTTATTTAAAATTAGTTCTTTCCATCTCAAGATCGTTGTATCAGTCACAATTAATTATTGTCTAATACTTTTGTGTTTTTTGTTTGATATTTTTGCTCATGGATTCCAAAGCATCATCGAATTCAAAAGGCAAACACTTTCGAAGCTCGACCAAAGGAATTTTGCACAATGCTGTTACATTTTGTGATAATGAAGCAGATAAGGGTTCTGTATGCATTCCATTATCGCATGCTACTAAACGAGCTTCTGCTATCGCCGGTTTATCAGAGAGCACCATCAGAAGAATTCGTAAAGAAGGCAACCGAAATGATCCCCCCAGTTTTCCTTCGCCTAAGGAGCGTACCGTAAAGAAAACGATAGAAAATGTGGCTTTAGACGGATTTGATCTCTATGCAATAAGGAGAACTGTCCACGAGTTTTATGTGACGGAGAAAAAGGTACCAACGGTTCCAAAATTACTCATAAAGTTAAAGGAAAAAATAAATTTTCCAAGAGAGAAAGAAACCCCACGAAAGATACCTCATGAAATCGGATTCCGTTGGAAAAATTGTAAAAGTAAAAGAAAAGTCATCATGGAACGAAATGATATAGTACTTTCGCGAACGAGATATTTGAGAAATATTCACAGATTCAGAAAAGAGAAAAGGCCTCTTATTTTCGTAAATGAAACTTGGGTCGATAGTAATTTGACGGTTGGAAAATGTTGGCAGTCGGAGGAAGTATTCGGAGCTGTGGAGACGGGAGCAGCATCAAGGCGAATAATCGTTTTATGCGCAGGTGGGGAAATGGGATTTATTCCAAACACAAACTTAATTTATAAAGCTAATTGTAGCACAGGAGATTACCACGGGCAAATGAATTCGAATATATTTGAGAAAAGGGCAACAGAAAAATTGATTCCGAATTTACCAAAGGATTCAATTGTTGTAATAGACAGTGCTCCCTACCATTCAGTGCAACTGAACAAGCCCCCAAATGCATCTCATAATAAGCAGAGTATAATGGATTGGCTTACTTCAAACAATATTGTGTACTCACCAAATATGCGAAAGATCGAACTGTTGAACATTGTTAAAAGACATTTGCCACCGAAAAAAACACAAATTTGATGTCATGTTAGAAGAACATGGATTCACAGCATTGAGACTGCCGCCATATCACTGTGACATAAATGCTATAGAGTATGTTTGGGCAGATATCAAACATTTTATTCGTGCACAAAACATAAAGGCAGATTATAAACATGGAAAAACTCTCAAAGCTTACTAAACACGCTATAGAAAATGTTACAATTGAAAAATGGAGGAACTATTGTGCACACGTAGAAAGCTTGGAAAACGCTTACTGGGAAAAAGATGGTATACTTGAAATGTGCGACTCTAGTTGTTTCCTTGGACGATGATGACGATTCAGAATGTTTTTCGGATGATTCGACAGAGAACGAAGGTTAAATTTCCAACTGAAATATTTTTATTATTGTTTTTGCATAATTGCTTAATGAAACCCAAAGTAAGAAATTCTTTTTGTACTATTTTAAAGACTTCAATGCAAATAATTAATTTTTAATGTAAATAATTAGTGTAATTAATTTTTCAGACATGTTACAGCAATTATTTTAGCTTACAATCGTTAATATAAATTCTAAAAGTTTATTATAGATGTGTTTTTTATTCTGTGTGTGTGTATGTTATTCTCGTGATAATTTTAAACTGATTTTTGTTCAGTAATTTTCCATTTTATGCATCTCCCCTTTATACGTTGTTTCTTTTTATTTATTCTTGTCGGCATTTAAGCAAGAGACTCTTTGTATTGCACAACAGAACTCATCCGCAGCTACCCATCTTCCCTATTTTCACTCCGAGAAACAAACCGGAGCGATCAGTAAATCACGTGACCAATCTCTTTCGGCTGGCAAAGCAGTAGTGTGCTTGGCCATAATCACATAAACAAACCAACATCAAAATGCAGTGCACTGATAAGCGGTAAAGTCCTGTAACTTTTGATATTTTCTCGACATTTTGTTCTACAATCTGTTTCCTTTTGCTCTTCATAAGTGTCGCACTTTTTGGTTTGCTGGTGCTTTTATCTTCCTGGCCTACGATCTTCTTTTGCGCTTGAGAACCCTTCACAAAAGCAAGTAGCCGATCGAAAGGCTACACAAGGCCAATTGTTTGATTTTCTTTATACCCTTTATACCTGTCCGTTTATAATTATTGTTTTATATTAGTAGAAGTAAAATGAATCGGAAACATATTAATTGGTCTACAATTTAAAAAAAAATTGAGTAAAGTACAAATCATTATTTAAAATTGAGTGTTTTTCTTTAACTCATGAGCAGTCCTTTTAGAAAGGATAAATTAAATGATACACGTCAACTGGCACTGCAGAGAAATTTATTTGAGAAAGAATATTTATTAAGCTATTAACTTGTTTAGGATTTTACTTAAAGAATAAATTTATTTAACATAAGGACCAACATATGTATGCCCGGTATAGAAGAATTCACGCACGCACGAACGAACGAACGAACGATTGCAATTTCGGTAGTGTTTGAATAATCAATATCTTTCATGATGGCTCTGACTGATACACTTTTTCAGCGTAACATCCAACAGAATCTGCCAGAATTTTTTAGTACACTGCGCATCATTGAAAATTCTCGAAACTATCTCTCGAATTGTCCTGATTATTTTGGACGATAACGAAGTGCATGAGCATCATTGGAAATTCTCGAAAGCACCTCTTGAATCATTACGATAATTCTGGCATACATAACCTATTCCTAATAAATCTAGTAGTTCATGCCAAGCTATATAAACGCTACGTCGAGCACGTATTCCATCTGCCTACCAGCCGAACTCTTCAACCCAGCTGTTTAATTTTGAGCTAATTTTCAAATACTTGGGAAATCAAAACTAATGTTACAGAAAGAAAAGTACCTGCCATTACTATAATGAATTTATTTCGCAAATGCAGATATAACATGAACGTATAACTCTTCATATTTCTATGGACATGCACAGATGTTAGATGTGGAGGCCTTTTGTAACATGGCTGACGTCTGCACATTGGTTTAGTTCCTAAGGTCTTGCCAAATAGGTCTACGGATCCACCATATTCTAACTGTTGGACCCATAAAGGAGGTCAAATAACTTACCGTGGTCGTCTTGAAATTCTAAGTAAAATAACTCAGAAGAAAGTATAAAATAAATTATTGTCAGCCTAACGATTACACAGTACAATTTTCCATTTGGTTACCTGTGTACAGAAAATAAATCTCAAACGGAGTTTGAAATGGACTCTGTAAGCAGAGGATACTTTAGAAAATAAAAATCAGAGTTTAAATTTCTACTGGAGCAAAATTTCATAATATTGCCTGTAGTGATCAAGCAGCGGATCGTTGTTCAACTTTTCGTTTGTCTACTAAGCTTTCATGAAGGACGTGTCAGACGTACATCATGATCGAAAATTAAGAAGAAATATCGACAGATTAAAAGAAGCGTAATGTTGGCATAAAAGTCGGGGCAACCGCTGCGGTTGCAGAGCGGCAGTACTAAGGGGTGAAAAATTTTAGATCTGTGCGGGGCAGCAAAATGCCTTTAACCGAGTGCAGCAAAATACCTCTAAACTAGTGCGAGGTAGAAAGAAAGAATGCTATCAAACAAGAAATCGAAAAATACGAGAAAATATCACAAGCTAAAGAGATTTTACCAATATCAATATGTTGATTTTGACAGAAACTTCGGAAAAGAGAGATGTTTGGGTTCTGTTGATCCCTCATTGCTTAATGCAACATTATGAAAATTTGATGATTAAGGTGAAAGATCTATATCTGGAATAACAATATTTGGATAAAATAGGAATTAAACATTTCGACTAAAATTTAAATCGTTGTCAAACCAGTGGTTCTTTCCACGACTCCAAATATTTCAACATGCACAACCATTGACTAAGTAATCCAAAAGAAATTATGATCCATGCCTAAGATTACCAAGGAATTATTACGAAAGCTAGAGTTTCATTTTGAAAAATGTTCATTAAGCATATTATTGTAAATGGTTGCGAAATTTGTGAAGCAACTGCATAAAAATGCCTGACTTGCTTAGGGACAGGAAATTAACTTTGAAGGAGATCCACAGAAAATTGGGACAAGTCTCCCATCCAAGTAAGAGGCTGAAGGTTCACTCCACCAAAAATAAATTCCTCGTAAAATTCTTCCACAGATTTAAAAAGAGCTCTATATGGATTGCAAAGCGAAACAGATTTCTTCAGCAATTACTCACGCCATTCAAGGACTGTGTTGTGGCTTGAACTTACACATAAACTTTAAATACTGATTAATATTGTTTTATTTATTTTTTGTTGTTTTGAGAATGGCAACAAAAAGATTATTCAATTTTGTTGTTCTTGGAATGGCAACAGTAGATTGTTGTTGTTATCGTTCTAAAGAGTTGTTCTGCATTTTCTAAAAACGAAATAAAAGATTATTTTCAATTTAAAAAGTGGATTAACGTTTTTTGATGAAATGGAATTACATATAATTATAAATATTGTTATATTATAATTTGGAGTCAGACCCAATAACTGGTGACTTGCAGTTTTGATTTTTAAGTGAATATGCCTGAAAACGATAAAACTGTGGAAGATCCTGCACACGAACTGTGTAAGGTAAATGTCAAAATTCCTCCATTTTGGTTGGATCGCCCAGAAAATATGGTTTTTCAAGTTGAGGCTCAGTTTAAGATAAATAGAATTGTTTCTGAAGAAACGAAATTTAACTATATAGTATCACAGTTAGAACCGAAATATGTTGAGAACATCTGGGATATCGTAACAAGTAATTCCGCTACTAAATATACAGAATCCAAAACAAGGCTTCTGGATTTATCTTAAGAAAACGAAAGTATTTGAATTAAAAACTGCTTGCAGGAATCGATTTAGGCGACTTGAAACCCAGTCAATTATTACAAAAATTAAAATCTGTTGCAACATCGGATGTGTCCGAAAATTTAATTGAAATGTTATGGTTAGAAAAATTGCCGGATTCTATGCGTAATATAATACTTGTTAGTGATGAAGAATTACCCAAGCTGGCGATCATGGTGACGCCTTCTAAAGAGATTTCTGGTGTATCAACAGCTGGTAATTGCTCGAATACAGAACTGTTAATGAAAATTCAATCCCTTGAACAGCGAATTGCCGAAATGACTGTTCATCACATATCGAGACCACGATTTAGGAACAACTCTCCATCTCGCAATACGTCTAGGAAAAGATTTAATCCTAAAGGAAAATATTGTTTTTATCATTTCCGTTTCGGTAACAAATGTCATCAGGATAAATGTACTCAGCCGTGCAGTTGGTCAACTGATAGATCATCCAATTAGGGAAACGACAATGCGCAGTAGGTGAGGCGGCAAGCTCTACTGCCGATAATGTTCCAGAATGTCGCCAATTTTGCCTATTTATCAGAGATAAAAAATCGAAAGTGCGTTTCTTAGTGGATAGCGGTGCCGATGTTAGCATTTTACCTGCATCAGCACAAGACAAACAATCCGCGGATTTCAAGTTGTATGCTGCGAATGGTACCGAAATCGAAACATATGGTATAAAAACGTTAACACTTGATTTGGGACTTATGATGCGTGAATTCCAATTTCCATTTATAGTGGCCAAAATTAATGAAGGAATTTTAGGAGCTGATTTCCTTAATAAATTAAAATTAATAATTGATTTACATGGCAAAAAACTGATTGATGGAATAACTCAGCTAAAGGTAACTGGTGAAGTTGCTTCCATCAGTGAAAATAGTGATATCGTTACAGTAACCCATTCAACAAAATTTAATATTCTTCTAAAACAATACCCAGACTTATGCAAATCAAATTTATTCTTATCAGGTTTAAAACATAATGTTCAACATCATATCATAACACATGGTCAACCTGTGCATTCTAAAGCAAGACAGTTGGATCCTCGAAAGCTTGCAGTAGTTAAGCAAGAGCTCCAATTCATGCTGGACAATAACATAATAAGACCCTCGAGTTCTCAATGGGCAAGTCCTCTGCATGTGGTGCTAAAAAAAAGATGGTACTCTTCGCCCATGCGGAGATTATAGACAACTAAACGATAGAACAGTTCCTGATAGATATCCTATTCCTAGGATAGAAGACTTCCATCATATTTTAAAAGGTACTAATATTTATTCCAAAATAGATTTATTTAAAGCCTACTATCAAGTGCCGATTGCCCAAAAAGACAGATGCAAAACTGCTATTATCACTCCTTTTGGACTGTATGAATTTAATGTTATGAGTTTTGGTTTGAAGAATGCACCAGCAACGTTTCAAAGATTTATAAATACAGTTCTTTCTGGTCTAAATTTCGCTTTTCCATATTTAGATGACATTCTGATAGCATCTGCTAATGAAGAACAACACAGAATCCATTTGAAGCTAGTGTTTGAACGATTAAATGCCTATGGACTCCGCATTAACATTTCGAAATCCATCTTTGGCACACAAGAAATAGAATTCTTAGGTTATTTAATTACTCCTCAAGGATCACGACTTTTACCTGAAAAAGTCCAAACTATTGTTAATTACAAAATTCCAACAACCATTCATGAACTCAAAGCATTCTTAGGCCTTATTAATTTTTATCGGCGATATTTAAAAAATACATCAAAAAACCAATCTCTCCTACATGACTACCTTAAGGGAACCCGGAAAAAAGATAAACGGAAAATCCAGTGGACGGATGAAGCTAAGAAACAATGTCAGCAATGCAAAGATGATTTAGTCAATACAACACTCTTATCATTCCCGAATCATGAACTACCTCTGTCATTATATACAGACGCTTCAGACTCGGCGATTAGAGCGGTACTTCAACAATTTGAAGGTAACGGATGGAAACCTATCGCATTTTATTCCAAAAAACTAAACGAAGCACAAAAGCATTACAGTATTTACGATAAAGAGTTACTAGGAATTTACCTCTCCATCAAACACTTCAAATTTTTGCTGGAAGGAAGAACATTTAAAATATTCACAGACCATAAACCCATAATTTTTGCATTTAAACAAAAGACAGAAAAAGCATCACCTCGTCAACTTAGACATTTGCAATACATCTCTCAATTTTCAACTGATATACAGCACATAGAAGGTCGAGACAACATCGTTGCAGATACTTTATCGAGAATTGAAGAAATTTCTTTGATCGACTATGACAAAATTGCAGATGAACAAATTGTGGATAAAGAATTGCAAAATTTGAAGACATCAGCAATTTCCCTGAACTTCAAGCAGTATCCGCTACTTCTGGGAAGTCTTTGTGGTGTGAAACTTCAACGAATAATATTAGACCATATATCCCTGACAGTTATCGCAAGAAAATATTTCATCAAATGCATAACGTAGCTCATCCTGGTATTAAGTCATCTGTAAAGCTCTTAACATCTAAATTTATTTGGCCAAGCATCCGTAAAGATGTACAACTTTGGACTCGATCTTGCATGGCTTGCCAGAAAAGTAAAATTAATCGACACACAAAATCAAGTTTCGGTGATTTTCAACTGCCTTCAGAAAGATTTTGTGACGTGCATATTGATCTCATTGGACCCCTGCCGCCATCAAATGGGAATATTTACTGTCTCACTTGCATTGACCGGTACTCTAACTGGATGGAAATGATTCCACTTAATAACATTTCAGCAGACACAGTTGCTAAAGCATTTTATTCTAATTGGATTTCAAGATTTGGGACGCCATGTCGCCTAGTTACAGATCGTGGAACGCAGTTTAGTTCAGAGTTGTTCAACAACCTACCAAAAATGTGTGGAATAAAATTGCAACATACAACGGCTTACCACCCCCAAGCAAATGGGAAGGTAGAGCGCCTCCATAGATCTCTCAAGACCGCACTTATGGCAGACAATAGCCTGGCTTGGAGTGAAACACTTCCAACTGTTCTTCTTGGTTTACGCACAGCTATTCAAGAAGACTCTGCATATACCATTGGTCAAATGGTGTATGGACAAAATATACGATTACCTGGAGAATTTTTCCCCGATAGCACAACTCCTACACCACCTGATATTTTTGTCAAGCAGCTAAGAGAAATTATGGAAAAAATTGGACCAAGAACAGTATCCGATAAATATTGTTACGTGTGTACGGGTTCGTTATATATTGAATGCACAAGTCGTTAAAAAGTTAACAAAAATTTATTCTTTCCACAAGAAATAAATTAAAATGCTGAAATATTTCTTCACAGATCTTCGCACAGTATCACAATATCTCAAACGTTTAGCAAAAACTCGGTTCAAAACAGATAAAATAGTTCTATCTCACAGCGAAATCGCTACAATCAATACAGCATTAAAGTAAACAAACATCAGTTCGCTTTTTACAGCTACAAGTATAACTGCAACAACAACAACTGAGATGAGGTGTTTCACCTGGGCTTTTATAAGCTTTTTAATTATCAGTAGAACAATCACGATTTTTCTAGATTTTTCTAGATGGCAACAGTAATTACGAGATATTTATTTATTAAGCATTAAATGCACGCGCTCTTTTATTTTTATTGCTATTTTTTTTTCGACGTAGCTTTCTTTTCAAAAATCGTCTGCGTTGCACGGGAAAATAAAAAGGAATTTTAATTACAATTCTAGTAAATAAATAGCCAAATAAATGTGAAATTAGTAACATTGCCCCCTTCCCAAGGACTGCACGTCCCGGGCAGTACAATCCCTGGACAGGAAGCCAAACTTACAACTAAGGCCTCAGTGCTATAATAAACATTACTTTATAATAACAAAACAAACAATAATTGCAATAAGTGACTTTCAGCACATTAAATTCTGTCCAACGCTGAATACAATTCAAATACTATCACATATTAAGTACAAATACTATCAAATACAAATGCTATCAAATACAAATACTTATCAAATACTAAAGAAATACAAATCAAATACTAAATACAATTAGGACCATGGTATTATACTATTTAGATTGTTATTTACAACTATATACACTATGTACTATGACCATAGTAATGAACTAACCTGTCATAATGAACGACTTTAGGTTTAGAGTTCGATGACTTACGGATCCGAACCACGACGTCGTTCAGCCTATTTAGGACTGTGTAAGGACCATCCCAAGGTGACTGTAGTTTCGGAGAAAGTCCTTTTCGACGAGTCGGATTCCATAACCACACCTTGTCTCCTTCGTTGAAACGATGTCCAGTAGCTCTCGTGTCGTAGCGGGTCTTCATCTTCTCCGTCGCCAAGTTGACTCGCTCTCGTGCAAAGTTGTGCATCACTTCAAACCGGGCCTGGAGATCTTGAATGTATTCCTCAGGCAATGAAGGCGCATCCGGAGGACGACTAAACAAAAGATCACATGGCAAACGAAGGTCCCGACCGAAGAGCATCTGAGATGGGGAATAGCCGGTAGTCTCGTGGACAGCACTGCGGTAAGCCAGTAAAAATAGTGGCAACTTCTTGTCCCAGTCCTGTTGGTTTCTGGAAACCACTAATGAGAGGTTATTGAGGATGGTTCGATTAAACCTCTCTACCATACCGTCCGACTGGGGATGTAAAGGCGTCGTTTGGGTTTTGTCAATGCCGAGTAGCTTGCAGAGTTCCTTGACTACAGCCGAGGTAAAATTCCTTCCCTGATCGGAATGTAACTGAAGAGGCACTCCGAATCTGGAAATCCAGTGCTGTATCATCATCTCTGCTACTGTGACAGCCTCTTGATCAGGAATAGGATACGCTTCAGGCCACTTGGTGAAGTAATCAATGGCAACGAGGATGTATTTGTTGCCATCAGCAGTTCGTGGCAGAGGTCCTAAGATGTCAAAGGCGATACGTTCAAAAGGTGCTCCTACATTGTAACGTTGCAGCTTCCCCCGGCTGCGTTTCTTCGGTCCTTTCCGACTTGCACAGGCATCGCAAGTTCGGCACCACTTTTGCACGTCATCCTTTGCATTATTCCAGTAGAAACGCTCCCGAACTCTCTGCAAGGTCTTCATTATTCCGAAGTGACCTCCTGCAGGGCTGCTATGTAGTTCTTTAAGGACGTCCGGGATTCGGGATCTTGGGAGTACCAGCTGCCATCGGAATGTTTTTCCATCATCCGATTCGAATTTTCGGTACAAGACGCCGTTTCGAATATGGAGTGAGTCCCAGAGAGCCCAATATTGTTTTGTCGTGGGACTATAGCTCGAAATGTCCTGCCAGGTAGGTTTCCTGTTTAAGGTCTCCATTAACTCAATTATGGGTTTAATATCACGGTCTTCCATCTGGTCTTTCCTGATTTCCTTGTCACTCCATGGTTCTGGATCAGCCGATATTGATGTTGTAATTTGCTGTGCGACTGGATTAACCAGTTGGCATTTAGTTTCGACCCTGGAACAATATCGGCAGTTTTCTGGGCAAGGTCTTCTAGACAAGGCGTCAGCGTTTCCGTGCGACTGTCCCTTGCAATGACGGATAGTGATGTCATATTCCTGGAGTCTCTGTATCCACCTGGCTATCTGACCCTCAGGATTCTTGAAATTTAAAAGCCAGGCCAATGATGCATGATCTGTGCGGAGCAGGAATTTTCTGCCGTATAGATAATGATGGAAATGTTCTACGGCTTTGACTATGACGAGCAACTCTTTCCTGGTGACACAGTAATTCCTCTCCGGTTTAGATAGGCACTTGCTCCACTAAGCCACTACACGTTCTTGGCCCTCTATTTCTTGGGACAGAACATCGCCTACACTTTTATTACTCGCATCCGTGTCGAGAATATATGGTCTGTCGAGCTGAGGATACGTCAGGATTGGAGCAGATGTTAAGGCTTCCTTCAGATTCTTAAATGCATCCTCACATTCTTTTGTCCGCACGAACTTTTGCTTGCTCTCTGTCAGCTTGTGAAGGGGTCTTGAAATGGATAAAAAATCCTTCACGAATCTCCTATAGTAGGTGCAAAGCCCTAGAAAGCTTCTCAGCTGGTGGACATTTTCGGGACGTCTCCAGTCTTTTGTTGACACTTTTTCAGAATCCGTGCGCACACCTTCAGCAGAGATGACATGTCCGAGGTAAGTCACTTCCTGTCTGAATAATTTGCATTTAGTGGGACTCAACTTCAGATTAGCTTCTTTCAGTTTCTGAAGCACCTTTCTAAGATTTTTCCAAATGTTCTTCGAAACTCTTCCCGACGATGATGATGTCATCCATATATATCAGACAGGCTTCGTATGAAAGACCTTTTAAAACAGTCTCCATTAGACGTTCGAAGGCAGCCGGCGCATTACATAGTCCAAACGGCATCACCTTGAACTGCCAAAGTCCTTGTCCTGTAGTAAATGCCGTCTTTTCTCGGCCATCAGGATGTATTTCTACCTGCCAATATCCACTCTTTAAATCAAGTGTCGAGAACCACTTGCTTCCAGAAAGAGTATCCAGAATGTCGTCAATTCTAGGAAGAGGGTAACTGTCTTTCTTCGTACTCTCGTTCAACCGGCGATAATCAACGCAAAATCTAGTTGACCCGTCTTTCTTCTTCACCAGGACGATGGGAGATGCCCAGGGACTTGCTGAAGGCTCGATGACATTGCTTTCTTGCATGTCCTTTAAAAGTGTTCGCACCTCTTCCTGTTTCGAAATCGGCAGGCGTCTTGTATGTTGTTTGATTGGCGGATGGTCACCAGTATCGATTCTATGCTGAGTTAAACTGGTTCGACCCACGTCAGAAGACGAGCGGGAGAAAACATCTTGAAGATCTTTAATGACACGCTCGGCAGCATTCTTTTCCTCATCGTTTAATTGCGCATTCTGCAATAACTCCGATATAATGTTGTCTGAAGACATGGTTTTGAGATGTTACTCTTTCTTTCAACGCTGGTTACTGGAGTACATTCTGCAACCACTTCACCTTTCTTAATAACTCTCGCCTTATCAGTTACATTGGCAACTCTCACCAGGATAACGGTCCCCGATAGGTCGACGAGTGCTGAGGCTATTAATATTCCTTTAGGGCTATTACAATTTTTGAGATATTCCATGACGTCGTAGCGGAAATTTCTATTTTCGGCTATGGATCCAGGAAGTAAAAGTTCTGTTCTTGCCGGTATTGTGATATCGTCTTGAGCTATGATTTTGTGGATAGATTTCACTCCTTCATCATTAATCCCGAATAAAGTTATGTCCTCAGAGGCAGAATGCAGTTCGTTATTTTTAAAGTCCAAGGAAAAATTGTATTTCCTTAAAAAGTCCAATCCGAGTATGCAAGGGTCTGTAATTTCTGCTACATAGGCCGTGTGATGGTAAGCGGCACTTCCAAAGGTGATGTTAACGTTTAATTTCCCTTCTATATTGATCTTCTCGCCGGACACAGTCTGGAGGGTGACGCAGGGCGGCGTCCAGATAAGTTTACCTTCGAGTTTTTGAGCCAAATCTTTTCGAATGATGGTGACATTGGCTCTCGTGTCGATCGTCATGTTACAAAGAACTCCATTGATGTGTCCCATGATGAAAAGTCCATTACTGCCGCCACTCATTGCAGAAATCTGAAGCGCTTTAAATTGGGGCTTTTCATTATCTGGCAACCTCCGCCCCGCGAGATGGCCACGAATTAGTTTCCCTCCTTCTTGATAGGCGCGGACTTAACATCCGTGCCCTGAGGTGTTCTGCAGTTTCTTCGAATGTGCCCTTCAGCTCCGCAGTTCCAGCACTTTACGAATGGTTTCTTGTCACCAGTATTCCGTGTCAAAGCATTCACCTTTCTGGTTAATTCGTCTAGGCGAGCAGTCATTGGATCCACTGGTTCTTGTATGTGAGCAGCTCTGATTGGGTGGCGGTCTCTACGAGTGGCTTGCTATGCTGCCTCGAATTTCATGGCGTACACCAAAGCACTTTTTAAGTCCTTCACATCAGCCATTCGCAGTGCTTTCTGTATTTCAGGATCCCGGATGCCGTCGATGAAGTATTGCAGGGACAGGATTTCTCTTGTTTCTGTCGGGCACTCCGAAAAGGCGAGGTGGGACAGCCTTTCAACATCCGTGGCGAGCTCCTGGAGTGTTTCCGTAGGCTTCTGTTGACGGAATTTTAACTGAAGCTTGCTATAATCTTTTAAACACTTCTTTCCGAAACGCAGCTCCAATGCGCCGGACAGAGCTTCGAAATCTAGCCTTTTGTTTTCGGGAAGAGTCTGAAGGATATCCGCGGCGCCTGCTCTCAGAGAAGCCGCAAGGTGACAAGCCTTAGCTTGGGATCCCATCCATTTGCTTCTGCAACTATAGAAAATTGTGTCTTATACACTTGCCAGGAGGTCTTCCCATCATATGTCGATAGCTTCAGAGAAGGATGCGCAGGCAGGGCTAGGAATTTAAAAGTATCCGAATTGCTTCCTGCCGTCGCTACGAATTTCTTTAAAGTATCAACTTCTTTGGCAACTGCGGAAACTTTGTTATCAATTCGTTGCTTCACCGCAGAAACTCTTTCTCGAATTTGTTCTTTCACAGCAGAAACTCTGTAATCGATTTGTTGTTCTACGGCAGAAACTCTCTCTTCTATTTGTTCTTTGACAGAGGAAACTTTATTTTCAACCGCGTCTATTCTGCCTTCCATAGCCTCAAATTTATTTTCTATTATGCAAGTAATTTCCTTTTTCATTTCTTCTTGACTTGCTTTAACCGCTGTCATCTCTTCCTTAACGGATTCTTGATCCAATTTCATCTCTTGAACCGTTTTCATCTGATCTTTAACAGATTCCTGAACAGCCTTCATTTCTTCCTTAACAGATTTCTCCATCTTTTCTTGAACAGAATTCATTTCATCTTTAACAGATTCCTGAACATCCTTCATTTCTTCCTTAAGAGATTTCTCCATCTTTTCTTGAACAGAATTCATTTCATCTTTAACAGATTCCTGAACATCCTTCATTTTTTCCTTAAGAGATTTCTCCATCTTCTCTTGAACAGAATTCATCTCCTCTTTCACGGAATCTTGGCCAGCTTTAATTTCTTCTTTAAATGCAGTAAAGGCTGCCATGAATTGCCTTAATTGTTCTTCCATTGCTCTAGTTAATGGCATTCAAAAATCCCACTCCTGACACCAAAAATTGTTACGTGATTACGTGTGTACGGGTTCGTTATATATTGAATGCACAAGTCGTTAAAAAGTTAACAAAAATTTATTCTTTCCACAAGAAATAAATTAAAATGCTGAAATATTTCTTCACAGATCTTCGCACAGTATCACAATATCTCAAACGTTTAGCAAAAACTCAGTTCAAAACAGATAAAATAGTTCTATCTCACAGCGAAATCGCTACAATCAATACAGCATTAAAGTAAACAAACATCAGTTCGCTTTTTACAGCTACAAGTATAACTGCAACAACAACAACTGAGATGAGGTGTTTCACCTGGGCTTTTATAAGCTTTTTAATTATCAGTAGAACAATCACGATTTTTCTAGATTTTTCTAGATGGCAACAGTAATTACGAGATATTTATTTATTAAGCATTAAATGCACGCGCTCTTTTATTTTTATTGCTATTTTTTTTTTCGACGTAGCTTTCTCTTCAAAAATCGTCTGCGTTGCACGGGGAAATAAAAAGAAATTTTATTACAATTCTAAATAAATAGCCAAATAAATGTGAAATTCGTAACAATATGTCCAAAAAATATTCGTCCCTAAAGACTTGAAAACAACATCACATGTGTTTATTCGCAAAGATAGAGTTAAAAATCAATTAGAACCCCCTTACGATGGTCCTTTTCAAGTGGTTGACAGAAAAGAAAAATATTTTACAGTAAAAATCAATCACAAAGATGTTACAGTGTCTATTGATAGATTAAAGCTTGCGTATTTCTTGCAAACACCAGACATTTCCACGAAGCAAACAACAACGTCAGTAAGACAACCTATCAAACCTCCAACAGACTTACCTCCTAAAATTAACAAGTGTCCTGCGAAACAGTCGCGTACAGGACGGACAAAAGAATCCCCTGTGCGATTTCGGGATTAGCATTGACATCCATCAATAATATTTTTTTTTTTTTGTAAAAAGTGTGTTTTAGAGGTAATAATATGCTGTACCGTAACTTAGTTACTGGGAAGGGAGTACTGTTGTGGCTTGAACTTATACAGAAACTTTAAATGCTGATTAATATCGTTTTATTTATTTTTTGTTGTTTTGAGAATGGCAACAAAAAGATTATTCAATTTTTGTTGTTCTTGGAATGGCAACAGTAGATTGTTGTTGTTATCGTTTTAAAGAGTTGTTCTGCATTTTCTAAAAACGAAATAAGGATTATTTTCGATTTAAAAAGGGGAATAACGTTTTTTGATGAAACGGAATTATAATTATAAGAATTGTTATATTATAATTTGGAGTCAGATCCAATAACTGAATAAAAGTAGTACCTTACAACGAATAGCAAATCTTCCAGATGTATCACAACTTTTGTGAACAATGAGATTACACGGAAATGTAAGCAGATACTACCTGAAGTAAAATGAACTTTAGACAAAAAAAATATTAGGGAGAATAATTAAATAAATATATTAGCATTGCATTTTAGATTAACATCATAATAGTGCTTTCCGATGACCATTACCTATTAGAAAAGTAACATAACCTGAATAGTAGTTACTAGAAATGCAATTATTTGTAATTTTACGTATTTGTTGTTCTGACGATAGGCCAGCAGCGGACAGTTTGAAATCTATCAAATTTTTACATAATATAAAAAATTAAATTAGCGATTAATAAAAAAACGTGGCACTGCATGATTTCTATTTCAAATTCCATTTGTATTAAAACATTAAACTGTATTTATTCAAAACAAGTTGCATTTTAGATGGAGAAGGATCGCAAGTAGTTCACGAGCCGCAGTCAAGGTATCGGAGAGCCGCAGTTTGGGCATGTCTGGGCTACACTGTGAGCCACAGCCATTTTAACCAATAATTCTGAAGTATGATCTTTGATTTTCTGCATTCAGAGTATGTCACTGAAGCCTGCAGACTTCCATTTTAAAATGCTTTACCGTATTGAACTGAAATTGATACTGACTTGAATGTGAAACCTTCAGTTGCAAATTATACAAATATACACAGTTAAGGATTACTTGGGGTCAATGTAAGACTTTCAAGTGTAAATGCGAAGCTCATCTATCGAAATTGATCGGAAGTTTTGTGCCCGGTGCCATGAAATCTGGAACCTTTCCTGTCCAACTTCCAGCTGGCTTAAACTGAAAGATGTGAGTTAATTTATGAGTTCTGCATGAGCGGGAACAAAATGTAAATGCAAGCGATAGTTATATATATATATATCATGTATAAACAGCATAACTGTTCATTCTTCAACTACTTTGTAACATTAGTAAATTGCCTCATATTTAATTATATAAGTTATCGTTCTTATGTAGTCTAGGTTTAAAAATTTCTTGGGATCAATAGTTAATATTAAAGCAGGAAGATAATTTCTCCATACACTTTGACGCGTAATAGATTCCAGAATAGTATGAGTAACATCAGTATCTAATTTACTGTATGGGTTGTATTATTTAGATTATTCAAAGGCTAACTTCCTCCTACAACGTGTTTAAGTTAGTTTACTCGAAGATGACAAAACACGTATGCCTAAGTAGGGAGGGATGCCTATGTGGAGCATTTTCTAAGTGAAAATGGCTCTCTCACTTTACGCATGGAGAAAACCAACCATGCAGCCAGTCCGTTCAACTAGGCTAGAGCCCGGGTAGAAATCTCAGTATTCAGCGGTCTTAAACGCTCGGCCACTAATAGGATTCATCACTGTATGAACAATAGCAATATTTTATATTAAATCTTCCATAATAAGTCATGAAATATCTTAATTCAGATATCTATCTTAAATGAATCATTGATAAGAAATTCTGATTGAAGCACGGCTGGGAATCTTTATTCACAGAGATATTCCCATATATTCTGCCATTGAGTTACATTTAGCTCATGAAATTTTTCTTTTATTCTTCAAATCCGAGATTTCATGAAGTTATTAATAGGGTCGCAAATTTTTTTTTCAAATTATACCATACACGTTCCTCTATTATTACCTCAAGCATTATATTTTAGGCCACCAATATACATTTTTATATTACGATGTGCTAATGATTTCAAATTTTCCTAAACACTCCTTTGGATAAATTCTATTGACGAAAACTAGAACCAAATACTAAATTTCCACCAATTCGAACCCTGAAAGATTCTCTACTTTTTCGGAACTCGGGTATCACGAACCATTGAAATAAGAATAAGGGAAAAAATTGCATTTTGCTAAAATTTTTTAAATAATGTAAATTTGCATTTTGAGACAAGCGTGTAATTAAAATTTTGAAACCTGAGATTGATTTTCTCAGTATTTAAACAAGCATATTTTAAGCTCAAAATTCAACAGCTGCGATTGAATAGCTCAGCTGTTAGGCAATAGGATTCATCTGAAAGACGTTAGCGTTTATATATAATAGCAGCAATTGCTTTCAACATCCAAGACCTATTTATACTAACTTATCTATATCCAGAATTATCGAGATGATTCTAGAATTCGTTTCGATAATTTTCAAGAAAATGCAGCATAACGATTACGTGAAGATTGTGGCAAATTTCTTGGTTAGCCTTAATACAGTATGTCATTCAGGGCCATTACGAAGTGGTCATTCAGATGCCATTGAAATTGCAATAATCTCATTATTTTTTAATAATTTTTATTAATTTCTTCTATCACGTGCCAGAATCTTTCAAAATTTTGATTTAAAGCACTTAAAGATTTCTTTAACTAGGATTCGAATGAGGAAAAAGCTTCGAGTGGGTTCACGGGATCAAGGGATTCGAATGTGGAAAAATCAGAATGTAACTGACGATCCAGTTCGATTCTAATGAATTAATTCAAGCATTTAAAGCTAGGTTTCGTTTCAGTATGTTGGTCCTCTTTTAATGTATGACGGAAAAACTAAATTTTACTCAGAAGGCAAAAGTTGACAGCTCATTTAAATAAAGGATCCAAAATTCGGTAATATCTATGCTTATTTAAGGAATCCAGATAATTTTGAACATGCAGATCTTGCTGCAATTAGAAATAGGGCCCAAAATTACGAGATCATAGACAAATGAAAAACTATGAATTTAAGCCAGTCATCCCAGCCACACTACGTCTAAGCATTTTGCAGCAATTTCATGACGCCCCAACGGCTGGACTTTTAGGGGTGAGGAAAACGGTGCGTAGGGTACGTGAGGCGGTGTATTTTCCGCAACTACAGAAAGTAGTGACAGCGTATGTCAGGTCCTGTAATTTATGTCAGTTAATTAATAACGTTAATTATAGCTCGGCCGGGTATTTAAATAGTATTCGCGCGGTTTTTCCTAACGAGATCCTTCTTGAATAGATCTTCTTGGCTCTTTTTCCAAAAGTGAGTTAAATAAAAACTGATATCTTTTGGTGATTGCAGATCATTTTCTAAGCGGGTAGAAATAATTCCTTTAAAGCGAGCCTCAGTTAAAATAGTCGCAGATGTGTTCTTACATAGATATATTTTAAAATACGGTGCACCGTTAAAAGTAATAAGTGATAACGGAAGGCAATTCGTTAGTCAAATTTTTGAAAATCTGTGTAAAGGGCTTGACATACGGCATATGAAAATGGTCCCGTACAGATCACAAGCAGACATCGCGGAAAGAGTTAATAAAAACATTGTTAAAATAATTAGAAGTTACGTTAAAAATTATCATAAACGCTGGGATGGCTGTGTTGATGAACTAGCCTATGCTTTAAGAACTGCCAAGCGTGATGCAACGGGTGAAACGCCCGCTGAATTATTTCTGGGTAGGAAGATTTTGACACCTTTAGACAAACCATTTTTCGTCCAAGAACGAGAACCAGAATTTAAACAGGCAAATATTCAAAAGCTGATCGATGAAGCGTTGAAACATTCAGATGTAGCAAGAGAGCGGTAGAAAATGTATTATGACAGAAGACGCCGTGAATAAAATTTTAAAGTGGGAGATAAGGGGCTTAAATTAAAATTCACTTTGTCTAGTGCACCAGAAAATTTTGTATCCAAATTCGCCCATAAATTTGAAGGGCTTTACGTAGTGCAACAGATCGTCGGGGTTTTGATTAATTTAAAATCAGATTCGGGAGAAAGAATAAAGGCCAGTCCGGATCAATGAAAACAATACTATGAACGTAAAGACATTGATGTTTTGAATAGTTTCTTGGAGGCTTCCGAATCAGAAGAGGCGGCTTCCTCAGGGGCGACTTCGACGCCACCAGAACTTCCACCACCCGCGAAAAAACAAAGAACAAACCAGGCGAGAAGGTCTCAGATAGCAGAAGAATTTCGGACAAAAGAATCGCTCAACATGTGGAAGATCCAGCCAAAAAAAATTTCAAGGGTGAAAGAAAGGTCCCGGCTAGAAACAAGGATCGCCGTGCTCTGACAAGGTCTCTCAGCAGATAACCTCAGGATACATCAAGGAGGCGGCGTACAGGAAGAATAGCACAAACAAGACAACCGGTCGTTAAAATGAAGAAGGAGACCTGCTGAAGTTCAAGGCCCACAGCAAAAACCGAAGTAACCGAGATTTTGCAAGCAAGAGTCCTCGACGACCGACGATCAAAGAACCAGTTTTCCGGCCAGCAAGAGGAAGAAGCGCGAAATGCCACCATTCAACACTAAAAGAAGAATGTCCCGAGGCGAAAAGAGAAAAAGCCAGTTCCCACCAGCGGACAAAAAGCAGAGACTGAGAATCTCTAATATGAATAACTTCACATGGACTGAGTTCTGCATTAAAAGGATGGCTGAATATCAAGCGACGAAAAAAAATCTGATGTATACACCACATGACTTCCTTGTACGGAATATTAAATTATACGCAATTTTCCTGCAATCCATTTAAACATATTGAATTAACAGTTAACGAATTTTGAATTAAATCTACTTCGTCGATACCGCATAAACCACAATAGAATACATGAACTCTTTAAAGTTCACTATCGGCGCTAGGTTCACTTAACAGCGTTAATCTCATTCATTTCATAACTCAGAGTGCACAAACATTATAGCATCTGAAGAATTAACATAAGTTCTGTTCAAATACTATAATAAATCTAAAACGTGTATGCATAAAAGAAATTAAACAATTAAAAAAAAACAGCTTTTCACAGACGATTCAGCGACGCTTACCTAATGCTCATGCGCTAATTAATTCAGTTCTTACTTCGCGGTAAGGCAAAAATATATAAAAATTTGAAATATTTTCATTAAAAATTGAAAGATATAGAAAAACATAAAACACCAAGTACTGTTAAAAAAATTAAAAAGCAATTTTTACAGTGAAAATTACAGTTTGTACACAAAAACAAGCTAATAACTTAAATGATAATTCCAGAATGAATTAAGCATAATTTAATTCGCAATAATAAAAGAAGAAGTTACTTTGTTGATGCGAAGCTTAGTTTCTAGAGATTGGCAACAAATCCACTATTCTGCTAAGTGTCAAATGTAAACAAATATATCAGCTATCATAACCAAAAATTAGGGGAAAAAGAGTTCTTTATTCTGTCCTTACGTTTAGATATTACGCAAAAACATCGTTAAATTGCTTTCGATAACTGCCAAAATGGATATTTTCGTTGAAATATGAGACCCGAAATTTTTAGTGATTACAATACTTCCTTTTTACTTCGTACAAGGAAGTAACAAAGATAAATGAATCTTTCAATAAATCTTTTCTATTGTATAAAGTTGCATGAAAATGTTTCAAATATGAAGTTACATTGTAAAATCTATTACCTCGGTTGAGGACTAAAGTTATTTTAGTTTTATTTGGCAAAAGCACAAAGTATTAGAAATGTAATGTTAATTTAAAGAACTAGTAGTTTGGTTTTGTTTGTCGAAAGGTTAGGTTAGGTTAGGTTATTCAATTATGGCAAAGCACACGAGGGCTATCTGCCTAAAGGGAGGGATGCCTTCGTGGAGGACTTTCTAAGGGAAACTGGCTCGTATACACGTTACACATGGGGAAAACCACGAAAACGCCCATGCAGCCAGCCCGTTCGCGGGATTCGAACCTCGGACCGAACTACCAGTGTTCAGCGTTTTTACCGCTCGGCCGCTGGTGGGCCTTGTTTGTCGAAAGACTATCTATGTTAACGCGCCAAAAGATCTGGCCTGATACAAGCAGCTTCGTATTAGTAACTGCTAATGAAAATCTGTTTTAGGTTTACACTTTTGGCAAGAAAATGATTCATTCAAGTGAAATTCTCATTTTATTCTCTATTCTTAAAAGTATTTGTTTGTAAAATGTGAAAATATCTGTTGTTTTAAAGTAAATGATACTTTTAATGAAGGTTTAAAGCTCAAAAGAGCATATATAATAAGTATTTAGTGCTAAAACCTCAAAATGTAAAGTTAATGTATTCAATTGAGTTCGCTCAAACGAAATGTTAGACTAGTCAAATCATGCGATTTTGAGCGAAAGCTTGTATGTGTTTAAGCCGAATGTGGAAAAATATTTGGTATGCGTGTGTTATAGGGCTCTCCACTGACATTCTAGTTAATTTTTATGTTTATCAGCTCATGGAGAATCAAGAACTTAATTTAGGGTGTGTCAAAGAAGGTTGTTATGTGCTAAGAAGTCGATGTGCGTTTAGGTGCAGCGTTTATTTACTGTGACATTTTACACTTGCGTTTTCACCACACATTGCGGAGAGCCGAAAAGGCAAATTAAAGTTTAAGGAGGAATGTGAAATGAGTAAATATGGTGCGAAAAACCGTAATGTTCGGGAAAATTGAGAAAGCTGCGATAAATGCAAAAGGGTTAGAAACTCAATAAAAGAATGTATTGTGAACTTAAAGTGTTATTTATTGGTTGATAGAAACATGTTTTCATAAGTATGCCTTCCGGTCACCTGGAAGGACAAGACTGAATCCCTATTCAAAGCTATGAGGATGAAGCAAGTTTACCGGAAGAAAAAAAGAGGAAAAGATATGTTTCTGTTAATAATTTAAACTTTAGTAATTGTATGTAAACGGGGATCAGGGCCTGTTAGTTGTAGAATTTAACAGTTTATAACAGGTCTTTAAGGACCTTTATCCACGTCTGCTAAATTCTGGCACAGGCAGCTGTAGGGATTTATATTTACTTTAAATAACCAGTTTAATTTAATTTTAAGTACATTTCCTATAAGCCTTCATTCTCCTAATTGTCAATGCCAGAATATTAAAATTTGGTAGCGGCCGTGAGTTAATGCATATTTTATCAGTGGGAGAAAAGGTTTAAGCATCAAGTTTCTAGAAGGGAAAGCTAGAGCGTTCGGGAAAACTCTGTGCTTATTGTAGTGCGAGCTTCGGCTTATCATTTATTACTGGTCAAAAGTGGCGTAACAGCTATTACCTTGCTGCCACTAAATCGTTAACGCTCTGATAGGAAACATGATAGTCTGAGCCCTGTAGCGTAATTCTACTAGTTGTTAATATCTTCAAATTTTGAATTTAGTTCTTCTTGTTTCAGTTACCGTCCAAGCAGAGGCGTAGTGTGTTAGCGTCGAGTTGACGCATTGTAAATAGTTAAAGAATGTAATAAAAGGTAGTTTTAACAATTCTCCTGTGCACTCACTACTCTCCAGATTTCACAAAAAAGTTAGACAGTAGACCTTACAGCGTCTTATATCGATTTCAGTTTACTCCTGCTAGGTCCACTCAACAAATAAAACAAGGGTCCGCAAAAGTAAACCGGAACAAAATACTTAATTTTTCGCCTGAAAATAAAACTGATTTTATACATCATACAATAGTCTCAAATTTGTATGTCTTAGGGGTATATTTTTCTAGTTAGTGGAGAAAACGATTAACGCAGTAGTTTCCAAAGATTAAATCTGATGTGAAACACAAATTAATTTTTTAATAAATAAAAAAAATATTTTTTGCTTCTGTAATGAAATTGTTTGAAAGTAGTGCCTTTGCATGCATTTAACATTAATATCCTCCTCCTCTGCAGTTTTCAGGATTTTTCACTTGGAGACGCAATCACCCTTGGATAGTAGCTGTGGGGTAAGTTGTGTATTTGTGCGCTTAAAAAATTACGGATTAGTTTTTATTTTTTAAAATATTATGTTGGCAATTATGTATAGCGAAAATTATGTATAGTGAAGTTCATATCTTAGAAAAATGCTATACTAAGTTGCCTACTAAAGGCTCAATGTTTCTAAGTACCTGAAAACTGGTACTTCGTACTAGTACATCATTCATATAACTTTGTTATACGGATGGTGAAAAAAAGTTTATATCAAGATACACTTTCAAATCATAGGTAACGGATAATTAAAACTGTAAAGGGTTCTGTTCGGAAAACTGTAAATTGGTTGGATTATTTAAGTATAACAAAATACGCTAGAGCTATCTATACATGAGAAGGGGTGTCTTCATGGAGGATTTTTCGTAAAGGAACCTGAGCTATGCTTATACATGTGAGAAAGTCTCAGATTTAGTCTGTTTAACTTCCTGGAGTAGAACCATGGTCCTACCTGCAGTTTTTCACGTCTTAAGTCACTTTAGATACAGGAATCCAGCTTTGTAAAGCAACGAAATGAAAACTTAATCAGATTTTTAATAACAGTTGAACTTTAGTGGGACAAATAAATTTTAGTACTACCAATCCTTAAGAACATATGAAAGCTCTTTTTCAATTATGATTCATCTGCTTTTTATGAGTATTTCATTTTTTCTTTAGTATCTACCTGTCTATTATATTTGCAAATTGTGATAATTACCTTGCAGGTTACATAGTATGGCATAATATGATATTCCATAAAATGTCCAATCCTTGTAATCCATTTTTTTGGGGGGGATGAGTGAAAGATAAATCTAATTAGTATTATCCGATCAGAAGTGATCAAACGGTTACTGATATTCAAATCAAGGCGTTATGTCATCCGACGGTGAATCCGACGTGATTGAATTTCCACAATGCAGCGTATGATTGCAATGTGTAAGGAGTCAAAACGGTTTGTTATGGCTCCGAAGTATTATTTGGAAGAATTTATGAAATGGCGAAATAGGCTGTTGAGAAGCAGGGCAGGCAAGAATGGAAGCAATGAGATGTGTGAGTAATTTAACAGACTGTCACTATTATATGGAAATAGTTTCAGAAGTAACTGTTGGAAAAAAGTCTGAACAAAATCGTAAACGAATATCATTTGCTTTTCATTGATATCTAGTAATAACTGCCCGTCTTAACAGGAATTCTACTAGTTGGAAATTAAGTTCAGAGCTTGCAGCCGCCACAACAACTGTTGTATCACGTAAAATTGTATACAGAAATGAAAAAGGCCTTTGAATACAGAAATGAAAAATGCCTTTGTGCTTAGAAGCTTAATCAAAAAGACCTTTATGGCAGAAATCCAAGGGCGTGTTTCACTGTTTTCACAATAGAAGAAGGATCACTTTTACTGATGTAAAGAATATCAGAACTAGAGTGAACACTAGTGGTCTCATGTTCTCTTTGTTGATGTATCGAGGATTAGTTTAGCATCTTATTCTAAACGTCTTTACATATGGAAGGAGTCAGGAACACAAAATCTTTCTTAGACCGTTTTGCTAAATTCTAGGTTAATGAGGCTAAATTCTAGTATTACCGTTTTGGTATTGCCTGTATTACCGTTTTGGTAATTATTTAATTACCAAAACGGTAATTTGGCCTGTATTTGTTGTATTGTAAACGGTAATTTGGCCTGTAAACGGTAATTTGGCCTGTAAAACGGTTAATTTGGCCTGTATTACCGTTTTGGTAATTATTTGGCCTGTATTACCGTTTGGTGCCTGTATTACCTGTATTACCGTTTTGGTAATACAGGTGTAAGGGTATGGGAAGGAATAAAGATCGATGGATGTACCCACCTCCACATTTTCAATAACAAATCTGTTACCGTCTACAGATATTGTGATGAGGTTTTAGAACGTTATACACTGGTTATCATAAATTATGGAAGAAGCACAAAAATCACGATTACTGAAAAAGTTACATGTAGAATTTTATGAAACTTACCCACAATATACAACACATAGTAAGGTATCAAATAACATAAAAAGAAATTACCAGACAATTATGGTAGTACAAAAATTAGCACATGTATAAAGTGAACACATCGAAGGTGTCAGTTTGCTATAGGAAAAGTACCTTTAATATGGAATATGATCGCCTCTAGAAGCGATAGAGCACATACAGCGATGTGTGATGCTTTCAATTATGCGGCCTATCAATTCCATAGGAAGCTTGAACTATTGCTGTTGCAAAGCAGTTGCAAGCGCTGCAAGGGTATGAGGCAAGGGTAGACGTCTCCCTAAAGCATCTCGAACGTGCTCGATAGGATTCAAGTCCGGGGATCGAGCTGGCCACTCCATGCCTATAATTGTTTCCTGTTGAAGATAGTGATCTACGATGCGAGCCCTGTGTGGTCTTGCGTTGCCGTCCTGTAACAGAAAAGCTTCACCTATTGCTCCGGCACATGGGCGCACATAACCATCAAGGATGTCATCTCTATAAGCCTGAGCATTCACGGTTCCCCTTGGTAAGACATGGAGGTCTGTGTGTCTACCCAAAGAGATGCCACCCCAAACACAGACACTGCCTCTACCGTATGCATCTCTTTCACGGATGTTTGACGGATGATAACGAGTCCCAGGTTCCCTCCATATCAAATAACGTCTACTGTCGCTCTCTAAACTAAACCTGGACTCATCCGTAAAGAGAACTGCCCTCCATTGATCAGGCGTCCAGTGGACATGTTGTAGTGCCCACTGCAAACGGTCCCTCTTACGGCGTGATGTGAGCGGCACGCAGATGGCTGGTCGCCTCGTATACAGACCACCTTCGTCAAGCCTTCTACGCACAATTGACGTTGACACCAACCTTCCGGAGGCTGCAGCAAGGGAAGATCTAAGAAAAGTCGGAGTAGCGGTTCTATTCCTGCGTGCACATAATGTCAAATATCGGTCATCGGCGCTCGTCGTAGCAGCTGGCCGTCCTTGGCTGAACCTCCTGGAGGCCGAATCTGTGGTTTGAAATTTCCTCCAAAGTCTATGAACCACAGAAGGACTCACATTTAGCCAACTGGCCACTTCTGTTTGACTTTGTTCTGCCTCTAGTCTCCCAATGGCTCTCCATCGTAGTTCTGCAGGCAAATGATGCCTGAATTTCATTGTTACCAATTGGCTATCTCATATTTCTGATGTCACTATCACAGTGAAATATGTGGGCTTGCTCTCAAACATGGACTTTTATGCTCCTCGCAGATGACGTATTCCGAGTGCAGCGCCACGAATTTGCATATTGCTGTTTTACTCAGCTACTCTTACTTGGCAACATATTCAAAATTTACACGGTTTGGCTTGGTTTTGAGGGAGTTATCGCTATTTTTGTGATTTTTCCTTAATTTATGATAATCAGTGTATAAGGCTTTTCAGAAATGCGTATGGATCTGACCTTTTATTTAGTAGTTACTTACAATAGTCGTCCATATAAAGCAAACCTCGTTGACTAATTCCTTGACACTCAGCGAATACCATGAACAGCAAAATCTCTTGATCTTAGCCAGATAGAGAACTTTTAGGACTGCAGTGGAAAAATCAGTTGCGCTGAGACGGCTTCCTTCTAGAGATATAAGCTCTTCAGCGGCGAAGCGGTTAAGTTGGTAAACACTTATAGCTTGATCCGAAGTTCGAAACCCGTTGAACGGGCTGGCTGCATGAGCGTTTTCGTGGATTTCCTCATGTGTAATGTGTATATCAGCCAGTTTCCCTTAGAAAGTCGCCCATGAAGGTATCCCTTCCTCAAGGCCTTGAGTGTTTTACCGTATTCCAGTAAGCGAAAGCAAACCTAGAGATGTAAAAGTCCTGAAGACCGCATTGCTGGAGGAGTGAAACTTAACCCCCCAAACTGTTTTTAAGAATGTTACCACCAACATGAAAACATATTGTCATGTGCGTGTACAAGTCGTAGAGATCATATGTCAAATTTCATTCATTATTTGCATCATATGCTATGTTGCCTTAATTTTTTTCGGAGTGATTCGATTTTTTCTGAACTCTGTCACGTATTATTACCCTTTTTATTGCTCCATACTATAATTTTATATTATATGCAATGCTTCTGAATTTTTTTCCTCTGCATTTATGTGTGATGATGTTCAGAGGCGTAACTATGGGGGGATACAAGAGGAGACATTTGTCCCCGGGAGCAGCATCCAGGCGCCTAACTGATGTTACGAAATTTTATATTAAATGTTTTCCATTCTTGATAAATAAGAGGGGCACTGAAAACCGCAACTACAGCTCTAATTATGCTGTGCATCATTCAACCCAAATTCATAAGGTTACAAATCACAGTTTCTGAGAGATCTGTGATTTCATATGTGTAAAGACAATTTTGGATATGAATGTGCTTAGAAATCTGTTTTATCGAAAGCTAGCTTTCATTTATGATACACGTTGTTGGGGTGGGGACCATGGAACGGGTCTAGTAATCTAAATCAGGATGAACTACAAATGTTTATTGATCTTACCTGCTAAGCCAATGCCGGCTCGGATGGCTTCATCTCGGACAAGGCAAGGTAGCTTGGAAGACTTCTGCAAGATAACAATATTTGCAGGTTCGTGTCCTTCGACGCGTACTGATTCTCCGATGAGAATTAGGTTATATCTTAGAAACTGGAGTTACTTCTCAGTTTTCGAATAAAATCTTCTAGTCCGTACAACAGCATCAAATAAAATGAGTTCTTGCAATTCTTTAAATTCATTTTCAGTGTTAGAAAATTCCTCTTCCAATAAACTAAAATCTGCTTAGACATAAAACTGCATAATTTTTTATTAAGTGCCTTAATCTGTTGAATTTCACAAAAATGATTAAATTTCGTCTAAAAGCATTTTGAAAGTATTTGCAAATGTAAGTCAGTATATGAAGTTTACACGTATTTTCTGTGATTTGCAGTGAAATTTCCACAAAAAACCTTATTTACTCGTCTATCACCAGCTGGACTGCTCAAGACTGTCCAATAGTTCATTTTGTCTTTAAATACTAATGAACGGGCTGGCTGCTTGAAGTTTTTTCTTAGAGTTTCTCATGTATAACGGGAATGCGAGTAATTTTCACTAGAAAGCCCTCCACGAATGCATCTTTCCGCTTAGGCCGGTAGTCCTTGCATGCTTTTCCTCCATCAGTTAACCATCTTACTTAATTTTGATGTATATTTACCATTTAGAATTATGCTCTCTAGAGCCATACTTGTGTTGGGATGACTAAAGCCAGAGTTTAAATTGTGTCGGAGCCCACGGAGTCTGGTACTTCTCAGTTTTTGAGATAAATTGTAATTCTAACTGGAGCACACCAGAGCCCTAAATAAGATGGGTTATGACACTTTTTATATAAAACTGAAGCACAATTTCAGCAGAAAATTGTTTTGTTCTTAAAAAATTTTATTTTAGTAATATGCAAACCGTAAATATGGGTGGAGCTTGAGACTTTTAAAGGAAAGAAAAATCCGCATATCAAAATTTTATTTTCCAGGAAGTACAATAAACTCAAAGCTTGTTTGAGGACAGGTCAATTTTTTGATCCCAAAAGTACCAGAAAAGATCAGTTTACTCTTGTATTCGTCATCGGGGCCTAATCGCGAGTTACAGTATAACGGAAAAGGATAACCGTTACCTATACTTCTAAATGGGCTTTAATGGGAACATAGTGAAATACTTAGGTAAACTCTTAAAAATTATTCACTCTTAGAAATGTTTTTTGATTTCCCATTGAAAAGAGCACCTACAGATCTTTCGGAATCATATAACCAAATAAATATGGGGTATGAAAATGGTGAACTGTACAGAACCGCTAGTTTTCATATCAAGCCTCGGATTCAGAAGCATTTTTCTCCCCTATTACATTCTGCTCGACAGCTAGAATTATATCGGTAAGTAATCGTGGTCAGAATGCGCTGGACTCTTCTCTTTTTGTTTCATTCATTGTACCTACACTTAATTATTTAAAAAATTTTCTTTCATACTCTTCACTTT